>CABFOW010001832.1:0-24625 GCA_902141385.1 Timema californicum
CCCCCCTCCCCCCTCCAGACCTCGCTATCCAGCCTTCCTCTTTTTCTTCCTTAAAGCTATTGATATCATACATGAGGAACTCTACAAATGAAGACAGACTTAATGAGCTTCATGTAAATACATCCAGAGGTGTCAGTTACGGACCCATGTGGGAAAATGTCGGAATTGGCCAGATCTGGGCATATCTGGCCCAGATATGGACCGGTTCTGGCCAGATATGATCTTTCCCCATTGGGAGGATGAAGGTCTCAATTAACTTTCTTTGAAGCCAAGAAAAATTAACATAAGACTAAAGCGAATTAGTTCAAAAGTGACTTTGTGAGTTTAGAGTTAGTGCAAGTAACTTATTTGAATTCTCAGATTTTAGCTCATGAAATAATTCTATAAATTAAATTTACAAAATACAATTTATTGAAACATGCATGTTTGAATATTCTAGCAGTATGAATATATACAAATGTGTTCATACAAACTTAATAGTCATAATAATTACAGAATCATTACTATTTTTATGAATTTTTAATTACTTTGGATATTATTGTATTTCTTTTGATGTATTTGTATTTTGAAGTAATTAAATTTTCCCGCAGGAAAAACCAACGGACCCCGCTTATAGTTGGCCAGTAAAACACCCCCCTCCCCCCACAAACTAATCCTGGCCGCGCCAGTGATCCAACGTATCAAAGTCTTTCGACATGTCAATAAGTGCTGTTTTCGTTTACTTTCTCTAACATTTGATTAGTAAAAGTTTGTAAAAGTATTTCCGTACCTTTTTTTTTAATCCGTATTGTTTTTGGTCAATTATTTTATATGTATATAATAATTTATCAAGTAGTTGACAACGTATCTTTCCATTATTTTGTCTAAAACTGGTATAATTGCTATAGGTCTGTAATTTCCATAATTTAATTGTTTCCCTTTTCTTTATAAATTGGTCTAATAATTGTGATTATAAGTTTTTGCGGGATTACACCCTGTTGTATACGTACATTAATTAATTTTGTTATCAACGGGGTAATTTGGCAGCTAAAAGTTTTCAAGTTTTTTATTGTGATTTTATTTATTCCCTGGCTTTTATTTATAGTACAGGAATATTTTAGAAGTAAAACATTTTCAATTTAAGTCAGCGATTTTTAGCGTAAATAATAATTATTTGAGAAAGTATAAAATCCTTTGTATTTAAATATTTGGTACCGTAAAAAATTGCTTATCGCTGATTTATCGTCTATAATACTTTTGTTTTGACCAATATCGCTGATTTTGATTATTGATTTTAATAAATTAACACTATCTTAGTGTGTATTATCGCCACTAGATGGTTCTCACGAACTTATAACCAGTCTGCTACCTGGCGGCAGAATCATTAAACAGCAGCGGAGCCATTTTATCGAACATAATATTATAGTATTTGCTGCTAATGTAAACAAATATGCAAAACATCGGTTCGTAACCCGTTCAACTTATCACCAATCAGTGGGGCATATCCATACCATGATCTAGGCTCGAGTTAGTGAGATTTCGCGCCATTCGACCGAAATGGAAGAGGATCGAACATCGGAAACTGTCGTAATGCCGGACATCTCCGAACCTCTTACGAATGAATCCGAGGAACATGGAGTTCTCACTTCGGAATCGCATCAAACTATAACTCCTGTCGCGGTTCCTGTTGCTTCGGTACCGGTCTCTCTTCCAGTTGGATCTTTAATTGGTGTGACATCTTCTGGAACAACGTTTAATGTCATCACTCCGGATCAATTACAGGTACCAGGTCTAAATGTGATTAAATGCCAGAACGTGTGGGTGTTTGTCTCGCTAGCTTGTCAGGTATAGTATGTTCCAAATATAAGTTGCCATACTTGTGTGGTCGACTTGGGAATTGTTTACACACACACACACTTGTGTCCTTTTTAGACTCAACACAATTATTAACATTTTTAACAAGTATTACTTTGTACTGTGATTTAGTACTTTTTCTACATTCACTGTAGGTATCCAAAATTAAAAATGTAGGTGACCCCTTTTGGGTTTGGTATCTGTAGGTATACAAAGAAGTTGGGGGTGCTATCACGGGCCCATTTATATTAGACAATGTTTAAACCTACTTGTAATATTAGTATTATTTAAAAAAACTTTTACAACTCAAATCTTATTATAATTAACATTTTCTTTCTTTAATTTTAATTTGGTTAAAATAAATGAGAAATTTAACACTAAAAAAATGTACTGTTTAGCTACAGACATGTGTGATTCTGATACACAATTTACTGTCCAGGGTTTTGGTTTTAATAAGATAATGTTTAGTTACTTTGTCAGGACTGCCACACTCCGGAAAGCTAGTAAAACAAGGAAGTTCACATAAAACTTTGAAAAAAAAAACTAGAATATTTGTGAATTTGGGACATTAAACTACAAGTTTTTGGAATAATATGAAAATAACCCGCCTCAGTGGCGTAGTTGGCTAACGCGCTTGTCATGTTGAGCTCGACTGCTGAGGACGGGGAGATCGAGGTTCGAATCTCGGTCGGGTGAACTGGGAGTGGTTTTTCCTGAATAGTTTTCCACTCTCCCTCCATGCAAATGCGGGTTCACTTCCTCTAATTCAATCTTCCCAATTCCTAATCCATTAGCGTAATTACTACTTAAAGCGTATAACCCGAACGGGTAGTAAGACGCGGTGCTAATTATTGTTATTAATATGAAAATAGGTTGGGATTCTTTAATTTTTCTCTAAGTCATAAGAAATAAAATATTGTTTACTGATATCATCTAGACTTACACACACGACAAAAGCAAATTTCCAATTATAGCAAAATAAATATTGCAAGATAATTGCAGACTAAAAAGAAGTTGCTTATTTTAGTGCAAGATATTTCAGGATCTCAGAGTTTCATGAAAAACATGTTTTTGACAAGTGAAAGTCTAGGTTTCGTACGGTTGAGATACGGTAGCTTATGACAGTAAAAATGTTAACTATTGCATATTATAATACTTTTGTTGCCATGTTGTGAAATTGTAAATATTTACATTCTAAATATTAGTTCTTCTGTAATTAAGATTTTTTTTTAAATTTTAAACTAAGAGAATTACGGTACTAGAGTTATCTTACAATATTAATTTTGTTAACTATTAAATTTTCGATAATACGTTGACACCAAAATACCACAAGATTTCTTTTTACAAACTTATACTCGGCACATTAAAATGCTAAATAAAACAGAACTGGATCTTTTTGCGAAATTTACTTAGCTTGTCTTTTATACATAAATATTGGTAAATTATGTCAATTTCAATGGTGGCCAGTTCAATCCTCCTGTGTTGTATTTCAGCTCTCTGGTAGCGGCCAGTTCAAACCTCCTATGTTGTATTTCAGCTCTCTGGTAGTGGCCAGTTCAAACCTCCTATGTTGTATTTCAGCTCTCTGGTGGCGGCCAGTTCAAACCTCCTATGTTGTATTTCAGCTCTCTGGTAGCGGCCAGTTCAAACCTCCTATGTTGTATTTCAGCTCTCTGGTAGCGGCCAGTTCAAACCTCCTGTGTTGTATTTCAGCTCTCTGGTGGCGGCCAGTTCAAACCTCATGTGCTTTGTGTTGACAACAGTTTTATCTGTGACACCCGCGGGGACAAGGACTCTGATCCTCTTCGTACCTGGGTGAGGGCGCAGGTAAGCTGAAGGTTTTTAATCAGAAATTGACAAAGTTTATTTGGATGCAATGTTGTAGATTCATAATTGATCCTAAATCTACTCCTAATAATATCATGAGCTGTGAAATATATTGCGTAATATAGTTGCTTATAAAACCAACAAATGAATTACTAAATATCCCTGAAGACGTCACTCCCAGGAAATTCCATGTCCATATTAAAGTTCTGTCAAAGGAAGAACTTTTGGCTTTTCAGATAAAGAATATACCCCAATACCTTTTTTGAAAACAACACTATTATTGGCTTAGTTTTATTAGTCAGAAATTATTTTATGTAGCCTAACCTTGATTGATTGAACTATCTCATGTGCCCCGACTCTTGGCCTTACATCTTCATTCCTAATCCTATTCCTTCTGGCGACAGCTAACACACTCCTCAAAACTTCATTCCTAATCCTATCCCTTCTGGCGACAGCTAACACACTCCTCAAAACTTCATTCCCGGGGCCTCCGATTTCCTTGTTTCCCTTTTATCCTATCGAGATACCAAATTGAAATTTGGCCTGCATACTACTCGGAAATAAGTGAATAAATGTAATGATTATAAAAAAAATTTAATATAGGTTTTTGAGAAATATAAATTCTAAATTTTGAGTTGGTGACCTTGAAATTTTAAAATCTCCTCAGATGATCTTGTAATATCAAATTTTAAATCACAATAAAACCTCTTCATAATAGTTTTCATAAAATTTATTGGACAAAAAAAAAGTTCAAAACAATTTTTTTTTAGAAAATCTGCGGCTAAAAAATTAATCAAGGTAAAATTATAAAATTTTCTCTTCTCATGAATATTAAATGCAAAATTCATACAAATCCAAGCGTGTCAGTCAGGTCTAAAAGTTATCAACTATTGGATGTGAAATGGCTCCTTTTCTCATAATTCCAGAATGGCGAGCTGAAGGCCACTCACATAGTGATCCAAAGTGATCCGAATGTTGGCGATGAGAACGGCGGGTGCTCCACCCCCAACACCCCCATGGGGCTACGGGAGTCAATCCCCAACTCTTGGACAGAGTCCGCCAACATGCCAGTTCTACCAGTTAGATGCAAGGTGGGGATTATTAGTTTCAGATACCAACCTAACAGCAACAACTCTCACACCTACCATCTTTTCAGCACCACGTCTGATTACCCGTTCAAGTTGTACGTCTGTATACTAATTACACTAATGGTCTAGAGATTAGGAAGGCTTGATTGAATGCACGGAAGAAGAGTGGGGAAAACATCTAAGATAAAAACTTTTGTGCATTCGACTGGGATCAAACCCCGATCTCCCCGTCTTTGGCAGTCTAGTCTAACACGAGATTAGCACGTTAGAACACGCAGCCACCGAAGTGGTATGGATCGTTAGTTTTTGTAGTGATCACTGATGGAAAGATAATAGTTAGATTTAATTTTTACCAAACCATTTAACAGCGATATTAATATTCATCTTAAGGAAAACTATAAATTTACATAAAATTGTTGATTTTTGGAAAGATTTGGCTTGCATAGAACTACACTTACTTAATTCCTGTGTTTTAATAAAAAAAAAGTAATAGTTTGTTTTGCCCAAAGATTGTTTTGTATTTATACTGGTCTTAAGACAGTGTGACCACAATCAGAAAATATGGAAAACCTGGAAATGTCAACTATCGGTAAATTAAAGCTGTCAGGAAAATCAAGGAAAGAGTCTTAAAAAGGAAAAATGTGTTTTTTAAATTTTATACAAATATGTTTTTTAATTGGGTAAGCCTATGTTATTTATTTTTTAAACATTATAAATTTGATTATGGGATTTAAATTTTTGTACCTGGGGAATAAGTCAAGGAACTTTTTTTTTATTAATTTTTGCGGCCACCGAATAAGAATTGATACTTTAACCCGTATGGATACAATGTGGGACTGTAAATACTTTATAGAGCTGTTGTGTTTCACTTCACTTCAGAACACGAGCGCAGAGCTGCACAAGTGTCGGTTTGGTTCCGGCGGCCGAGGACGCTGTATCAAGCTCGCCGACACGTGGTACACCCCTAGCGAGTTTGAAGCTCTGTGCGGCCGAGCTTCCAGCAAGGACTGGAAGAGAAGTATCAGGTTTGTAATAATAATAATAACAATAATATTTAGCACCGCGTCTTACCACCCGTTCGGGTTATACGCTTTAAGTACTAATTACGCTAGTGGAATAGGAACTGGGAAGGTTGAAGTGAACCCGCATTTGCGTGAAGGTAGAGTGGAAAACCATTTAGGAAAAACCGCCCTCAGTTCACCCGACCGAGATTCGAACCTCGATCTCCCCGTCCTCGTCGGTCGAGCTCAAAACGACAAGCGCGTTAGCCAACTACGCCACCGAGGCGGGTAACTGGATGTACATATCTGACACCTTAGCTCCGTTGGTAGCCTATCTGCTTATAGAGTCCCGGGTTCGATTCTCTGCATGGCAGAACATTTATAATTGATGAAAATATGTGTTTAGCCTTTCACAGTGATGAATTAATGTCTGGGGACTGGATGTTGTGCTTGTCCTAGTCTTAAGCTCGATTATAAGACATATGAAGCTACGAGAGTTCTAGCAAGCCGGTAGTGGAAAGTATATGGCTTGAATAAAAAACTGACCACAGACTGGAAATGGTAATGGATGTAACTACTGCTGTATATAAGTGCAAGACTTACAAATAGGCTAAGATACCTCGGTCGGGATAAGAAATCTGAGACCTTGCACTTCAGACGATGACCAATAAGCTTCAGGAGACCTTGATTCAAACCTTGGTGCCTTCTGTCCCGTATATAGGTGTAATTTTTTTCAATTCAACAAATATGATATTTAGATGTGTCTATAACCGTAATTAACAAAAAAATAGCTTGGCTATTGCATCCATCAAATATTAGATATTGTTGATTTAAAGTTTACTTATACAAACTTAAGGGTTGAGGTGTATTTCTTATAGTGAATTGAGGAGATGGCTGAATGGTTTTATTAGGGTGGAAATTGAATTCAAAATGTAGTAGCTTAGTGTTTGTGTAAAGTGTTATTTCCTCATGTTTTTATGACAAAGGCACCAATACTGAAATATTACTCATTTTGTGTTTAAATGTGTGTGTGAAGATAATTTAGAAAGAAAAAAAGATAGTTGATGTCACCTTTGTGAATTGGATTCCCCCTTTTTCTCTAGGTGGGCTTTCTTAATTCATTTTACACTTATTAGTTTATTTTTATATTCTACTTTATTCTCATCAAGTTCCATTATTATAAAATTATAATTAGTTAATGAATATATTATGTAGTTTAAATAAAACTTTTAAGGTGTCAGACTTCTCTGTGTTGGGTGTCCGGGGTTCAATCCTCGGTCCCGGCACAGATTTATCTGATTACCAAACCCTTCCTTCACCTCTGACAAATCACCTCTGACAAGACATCTTGTGAATGTGAGGAATGCCAGGCCTCCACCGTGGTTCGGATCCCACGTTAAACTGTAGGTCTCCATTTCATCTCGCAATCACCCTACCATTACACATTAACGTAGGTGCGTATAACTCGAACGGGTAGTAGGACGCGGTGCTAATAATAATAATAATAATAATAATAATAATAAAACTTTTATTGGTTACTTAAAATTTGAGATAATCTCTGATTCGTGTTGCATGTCTGCAAATTGACCTGTTCAAGTAAATATATATAAATTTTTTTTATATGTTTTAAATGTAAGAGTAAAGCAGTGATTCACTGTTTATAACAACACGTGTGGTACTAATCATTGCAGGTTCGGGGGCCGCAGTTTGCAAACCCTGATCGACGAAGGTATCTTGACACCACACGCAACAAGCTGCACATGTTCTGCTTGCTGTGACGACGATTCCGCCGTGAGTTGACACTTTTTATTGTCGTTGTAGAAAGCCGAACCACCCCTCTCAAGAAAATATCAAGCCTCGCCCTTTTCTGCTTTTGAAAAAAAAATAAGACATTGAAAAGTAGGAATCTTCAGGTTGCGTTTTTTTTAATGGGGTCGAGGGAGTTTCTTTTAAGTCGTTGGTGGTTTTCTATCTATCTCTGCACTACTTCAAGGGCATTAGCTTCAGGTTTATCTAAATTATTAACCATATGCATTAATTGTTGATCAACCCACCTCGGTGGTCACATGGTCTAAGGTACTACTTTCGCAACAGACTGGACTGCCGGAGACAAGGAGATGGCGGTACACATTGTAGTTAGTACATACGCGTCAAACATGAACAGGTAGTAAGGTGCTTACAAGTGTCATACGTGTCAAACCCGCCACCATTCAATCGGTTTATAGTTATCATGTTTGACAGCTCTAAGCAGTAAGTAGTAATACACACGAGATAGAATATTGATGGCCGGTACACATTAGTTAAATTATATTGTATTATTATTATTAGCACCGCGGTATTGTTACTTTCAAATATTCCCACGATAAACTCACAAACTCTTCACCGTTGTCTTGAAACAATAAAAACATACCGCAGTAACATATGTTTGTCTCTTTCTCTCTCTTTCTAGACTGGCCCTGTCCGTTTGTTTACCCCGTACAAGCGACGCAGGAGGAAGGACACTTCTGATGGGGAGGGCGGAACGTCTAGAAAACTAAAACGTTCGAATTCTAAAGATGGAAGTAATGCTGACGATAGTGACGGTGAGTAGGTTTGGAATTAAAGGTGAAAGCAAACATCTAAATTATACACAGGGGAAATAAACCTAGGAACTTTTTACTTTATTGTTCTTAGATCTGTGTACTGGACTCGTGACTGGATCTCTTTAAGATTACACATGAAAGATCACTTTCGATACCAACCACAAACATCCAGATAAGCCAGTTCCTTACCATGCCAACACCCGCCATAAGGGCTTGCACTCTCAACTTAGAAAATGAGGGCTTGCACATCAATGGTTTGAATCTCAGATTAAAAAACAACTATCTATTCAAGCCTCCATTCTGTTGTATCAATTTGGCAACACTGTTTAAAAATGAGGTGGCCCAATGGCTAGATAATTTTATAATAAAGGAAAGTGATATTTGTGTTAAAATGTGTGTGACTACTTCTACTATAGAAGACAGAAGAAAGGAAGAAGATGTCACCTTTGTGCATTGGAACTCTTCCCACATTTTTCCTCTTTCCCTTGGTGGGCTTTCTTCATCAAATTTACTCTTAGCAGTTTATTTTTCCTTTTTCTTTAGTTTTATCACTTTCCTTTATTATAAAATTTGGCAACACTGCAAGTTTATCATTTATCCTGTGAGATTTATGTCTCTGTCTCTCTCTATGAGAAAGACCCTAACCTAACTATTCCAGTTAACATATATAATTGTGACCCTACTCAGGGCCCGCAAGCAACGAAGAGCAGTGGCACAACAGCAACGGTGGCAACTTCGTGCAGGGGCAGATGGGCAGCGAGACGTTGGTGGTGACCACGTCCCCAAACTCGCAGGTGCCCATAACAGCATCACCCCCGCACTCGGCGGACATCGGGGACTACCACACCTCCGCTTGTACGGAGACATTCAAGAAACTGGAAGAGGTCAGTCAACACAAAATAGATGTATTATTATTATTATTTATTAGGGGTCTGCGAGTTTAGCATTTTTAATTCGAGTAGAGTATTTCAAAAAGCTCCCATGTCCTAGTAAATTCTTAATTCTAAAATGTAGAGAGTATATATTTGCTTATTTTAAAAGTAAAAAAGCATATTTAAAATGTCACCAGTGTAAGTATCATATTTACTAATCATGTTTATAACATGTCTCAAATGTTACACACACATCATCAACTATTTACAGCCTGTGGCCAGGTCAGTTTACTCTTCCTTCATCCTTCCACCGTTCTTCCTCCTTTAATTTATCCCATTCATCTCCTCTCACTTGAATACTTTCTGTTATCTGCTCCTCCCATCTCTTTCTTAGCCTCTGTTTCAGTCTTTTCCCACATACTTCACTTCCAACATTTTCTTTGGTATCCTCCTTCCATCCTCGTTTCTGGCCCACACCGTATCAGTTATATAGAAAGAAACTGTCTTCGGTTAAGGCCTGGTGGTGATCTTGATTTGGCGGGCCAGTTCCCGCTGAACAAAGAGGTATTGGGTGCCTCTTGAATCTTTCGACCTAGGTTTCATTTTATTTAAGGGTGAGAAGCCATTTTCCACTTAGTCGACTCTGAATGAAAACTAGTTTTTTCTGAGTTTTGAGTGATATAGAGCAGTAGATCCAGGCATATCCCATAAATAAGTACAAACACATATATTTTAGAAGTAAAAAAATGTATGATCACAAAAATTAGAATTTTTAAATAAATTTAATACAATTGTACAATTTTTTTTAAATTAGACATAAAGACATATTGCGGGACTCTTTAATGCTATGCAATGATTTATTATAATCGAATAAAATTAATTCAGACTAGGAATTTTCGAGAAAAAGATAAAGGAAATTTTGGGTGCTAAAATTTTTCAAGCTCTGTAAAAAAATGTTCAAGTCAAGTTTGAGCAGCTATTAAAACTCGACTCGACCTCTAATTTTTGACGACTCGCGCACACCTAATTCTATTGGGACTATACTGGAGGGAGTGCGGGAAATGTGCAACACAACTTTCTAGAGGCAACCAATAAACAAAAAGGAGAACATATAGGGGAGAGGAGAAGGAAAGTGCTCTCTAAGAAGCCTGCTCAATCTCTACTTATATTTAAAAAACCATTAACTCACAGGCGAGCTGCCGGTCTAGGGGTAAGGTGTCTGACTTCTATGCTGGGGGTCCGGGGTTTAATCCTCGGTCCCGGCACAGATTTATCTGATTACCAAACCCTTCCTTCACCTCTGACAAGACATCTTGTGAATGTGGGGAATGCCAGGTCTCCACCGTGGTTCGGATTCCACGTTAAACTGTAGGTCCTCCATTTCATCTCACAATCACCCTACCATTACACATTAGCGTAAGTGCGTATAACCCGAACGGGTAGTAAGACGAGGTGCTAAAAATAATAATTAATATTGTAAAATACCTATGTTTCACACCATGCAATTTCTAAAATATGGGACATTTACGGAACACATACGCGTTGGGGTTGAAACTCTCAAAGTAAAATTAAATACGGGATGGGTGGTCGGTCACCTTTGGTATACCTTGATACGCATTGGAGGGAACGTTAATAGTAGTTTAAGACAGGGTTGCCAGTTCTCAAGTTCCTTGCGATCAGGGGTTAGCGATATTAGAAATATCTTAAATACACTTATATTTTGTCCTGGGAGTTGGTGTGTATCAAAGCAGGAAGTAACTTTAGCCAGTCTCATCCCTCCCACCTATTTTATACAAATAAATAGGCAGTATACCCATGTACACCATTTGCGTGTAGAGAGAGTGGGAAAACATTTAAGAAAAAGCACACTCAAATTCATCAGTTCGGCAGTATTGTTTATTGGATTGGTGGTGGTGGTGGTAGTACATTGCATTTAAGGGGGCGGGGGGGTGTCAATCCTATCACAGTTTTATGAACTTTAAAATATTTGGGAAGCTGACAATTAAACTAGGCCTACCTAGCTTACATTAATATAATTTTCATTGTTGCTTAAAGCATAAAAATGTATTGCCAGATAAATAACATAGGCCTATAGTAATTCCAAACTGAAGACTGCTGAATAAACTAAGAAATTACCCTTCCTTCACCTCTGACAAGACATCTTGTGAATGTGGGGAATGCCAGGCCTCCACCGTGGTTCGGATTCCACGTTAAACTGTAGGTCCTCCATTTCATCTCACAATCACCCTACCATTACACATTAGCATAAGTGCGTATAACCCGAACGGGTAGTAAGACGCGGTGCTAATAACAACATTAACTAGCAGCCACCTCTATTACACGTGTTTAAATAATTGTTTGGTAAATATATTCGCACCCCAGTTCCTGCAGGATATTGTGACACTCACACCTGCGGTTATTTTCTCGCAGATGTCCGGCAAGATGCTCAAGTTGTCCTACCAGTTCAGGAGATGTCTGGAAGAAGCACGGGAGCAATGTCAAAGAGAACTATGTCAAATGAGAGAAGCCCGAGACGAAGCTGTAATGGCCGCCAGGATGGAGACACAGGTGGCTTGCAGCAGGTACACGA
Organism: Timema californicum; assembly: GCA_902141385.1. Taxonomy (NCBI): domain Eukaryota; kingdom Metazoa; phylum Arthropoda; class Insecta; order Phasmatodea; family Timematidae; genus Timema; species Timema californicum. The sequence continues at coordinate 11,794 of CABFOW010001832.1, forward strand.
CTTTTAATTGCCTCGTCGGTACACCTAGCCTTTGACTCCGATTTAAACTCCCTTTATTTTTTTCTACTGTCCAAACTCTCTCATAAATGACTAATGTATATTAATCATGGTTTAAATTAGGAGGGATAGCCAGCCCACTTACCTAGGTGATACTGAAGTAGAAATTGTTTAGATATAACACTAAAAAACACAATTTCTACTCAGGATCCCCTAGGTAAGTGGGCTGGCTATCCCTCCTAATCTAAACAATGATTTAGCCTAGTGCTCTCTACCCATAACCTCAATTAATGTATATTAATTAGTAATAGCGCAAAACAGGTGTATTAAGTTTCGCATTGAAAGGAGGATAGAAAGGCAAGCCCTACTCATTTACTAAAAAAACTGTAGACCTCAAAGTTCACAAATAAAACACATTAAAACTTGTCATGTAACTTTCAAGGTACATAAGTCCCCAACTTGAGGTTAAGATAGTAAAACACAAGAGTTTAACAGGATGTATGTGTTATTATTGTGTGATACGAGTGGAAGAGTTGATGCAATTCACGACCGTTGTTATGTTCAACCCCGCAGAGTGTTTGAGACGCGAGGGGAGGGTCTACCTGTTCATGTCGTGGATCCCATCGAGACTGTCGGGCTTCAACCCACCTCAGACGGAACAGACAACAAGAAGGTAGGAAACTAAACAACAGAAAATATCAAGAGAATTACAACTTTAGTGAACCAACACAACATAAGGTTTTGTTAGTTAACAAAATTAGGGGTGTGGCAAGTTCACTTTTCAGTACGAAGCGATGTCGAATAGAACAGTACTGAATATTCTTGAAGCCGAATTGAATTTAGACTATTAAAAAAAAAGTTTAATATTTGATAAAAAATGCTATATCGCAAACATATATTTTGTCTTAAAATTATGAATTAAGTTACGATAGATAGTAAAATGTTTCTTTTATTATTCTAGATGTTTTTTTTATTTGAACACTAATTAGTGATGAAAATAACAGCAGAAAATGGAAATTTAAAAAAAACATTAATATTTTAATTACTTTTTTTGCGAAGCTTTGTAATTGTCGAATCCAGAATTTTGCAAATGAATATATGAAGCTAAGTTAAAAGTTTTCTAAGCTTTTCATACCCATAAACAAACAGTCCTTCCAACATATTCTATAACTGTATTATTAATATCACCGCGTCTTACTACCCGTTCGGGTTATACGCACTTACGCTAATGTGTAATGGTAGGGTGATTGTGAGATGAAATGGAGGACCTACAGTTTAACGTGGGATCCGAACCACGGTGGAGGCCTGGCATTCCCCACATTCACAAGATGTCTTGTCAGAGGTGAAGGAAGGGTTTGGTAATCAGATAAATCTGTGCCGGGACCTAGGATTGAACCCCGGCCGCCAGCACAGAAGTCCGACACCTTACCCCTAGACCACCAGGTCACCCTATAATTGTCACTAAAGAAGTTGTTTTGAAACATATATCACCCCATACACTGCTAATAATCTGAACTAGTTATAAGACACGGCCTGCTAAGATAAAGATATACAGTTACACCACAAGTTTAAAGATATCAACATATTCTCCGACATGTTTGATTCCAGTGTGCAAACTGCAACAGAGACGCGTTCGCCGAATGCTCCCTCTGCCGCCGCACCCCGTATTGCTCAACATTCTGTCAGCGCAAAGACTGGGGTAGTCACCAGGTGGAGTGCGTGAGGAGTGCTACCGACCCCAACTCCATCACCACACAGACCGGTTCCATCATGCTCATCGTAGAGAGCTCCGAGCAGGTGCTCAGTCATTCCGAGTGATGGTCGTCAATCATCCTAGTAGCTTTGTTTCTGTCATTGACAGCGTAGGGACTGTCAGGAGATTGCGGAGTAGAGCCAACAGTTGACCCAGTTCGACTTCTTTAAAACAAGTCAATCCCCGGTCCCGGCAAAGATTTATCTGATTACCAAACCCTTCCTTCACCTCTGACAAGACATCTTGTGAATGTGGGGAATGCCAGGCCTCCACCGTGGTTCGGATCCCACGTTAAACTGTAGGTCCTCCATTTCATCTCACAATCACCCTACCATTACACATTAGCGTAAGTGCGTATAACCCGAACAGGTAGTAAAACGCGGTGCTAATAATAATAATAATTTAAAGGAGGGCCAATTTACATACACACACCATTCACAAATAAAGTGAACAAAGTATGTTATTTTAGATTCCCGACCCTGCATGTTTGTCTCGTTAATACACCAATATATTAGGGCTAGTTCAATCAGATCTTTTGTTCGTTAAATTCTTATAAAGAATATTAATAAACATAAAAAAAGTCGTAATAAAAAACTTAAATTTGCTGTGGTAGCTACGTGAAAAATGGGGCGGCACAAGGTGGGTAAGTCTTTAGACCTCTTTGATATAAATCTAAAATGCTCAACTGTGATAGTAAATTATTAATAATTTATAGTAATTATTTCAAAACTAGCTCAAAAGACATTGGATGCGAATATTTATCTATAAGAAAAACCTAATTAATTAATTGATAGATAATATTGATTGTTTTATTAGTAAATAAAAAAATTCCTAATTTATAACATATGACTTTTTTTTTAAATAAGATACTTTCGGAAGGCCTCAGGTTTATTTCCCTTGTCCAGGTGTCATTTTTCAATTAGTTAAAATGAATGCTTATATTGATTTGTATTATTTATGATTATGAAGGACTCAGGGAACAGGTTTATTTTGGTTCTAGCGTCCTCAAACATTGTGATTTTGAAATATTTACAATTTGTTTTCACAAGAAGCCGAACAATCAACATTTGGCTTGGCTCGAATCTTTTAAATTTGCGCAGGCTCAACAAAATATTTTCACTTTCCTACTATTGCTCATGTTTTTTAAAAATATATTGATTTTTACTTTTATTTTATTTGATATTGTGTGCAAAGTCCAACTATTTGAAGTAAACCCGAATCAATTATATGAAATATTCTCAAAGCAAAATCAAACTATATGTCAGTCAATTGATTGTATTTACTCATCATCAACTGTTTTCCAGCCTTTGGCTGAGTAAGTTCAGTAAAATGCCTCCATCCGCCTCCATTCTTCTCCTCTCACTTGCACACTTTCTGTTATCTGCTCCCCCCATTTCTCTACTATCTCATGTGCTCCTCGTGACAGCTAACATTCTCTCTTAGTACATTCACTGTCCTATGTTTCTGGTGCATGTGTGACAATGGGTACAAAGTACGCCCTGTAAAACACTTTCCTAAACTCTAAGGGCATTTCTCTTCTCCATAGCAGGTCTCTTACACACGTTTAGAACTCTCCCGGCTGTCCTCGCCACTTTCACGCTTCCAAGATATTTTACGTTCTGTACTGTTCTCAGCTCTACTACATAGTACTTACATTTTACTTTAATTTGGGGGGAAACAAATTGCAAGAAATTCAGGTTTCTTTTGAGGTGGTTGTTGTGAGAAATTAGCAAACTTTTAATGAACGTCACTTTATGTTAGTTTGTTCAGTCATTTAAATGTCTCGCTGCCCCACCAACTCTCGACATCATGATCTGTCTAGGGTTCCATTCAATCAACAGTGAAACAAATTATTTTGTAAGAACAGTCATCACAATATAGTCATATCAGGGTTGCCACTATTTTCTTATTACCAAATTCCCTGTGTTTTCCAGGTTTTCCAGAGGAAATTTTAATTTTTCCAGACACCTAATAGATATTATAAATATAATTATAGAGGCATTTAGTTTTGTTTTAAAGAAAATTTAAAAGTGAAGAGTGGTAGTTGTCATTGGAAGCATGTTTTATTGTGCAAGAGAAACACATGTTTAAGAATTATTTGGAAAAAGTATGAGAAATTAATGAAAAAAATTCTAGAAGAAAAAATTAGTTATATTTTTTGTCTACCCTAAATGGAATGAAAAAAAAAGGAAATACCAAAAATACGATTTTGAGTTTAAATGTGGTATCTAATTTTTTTTTATAAAAATGTATTACTTTGTTTAGAAAACATGTTAACCAATCTTAATTATTGCTTATGTACTAAGGAGTGAACTTTATTAGCGGGGGTGAGTGGAGGAAGCCGAAAAGGCGCGGCATTTGCCGAACGAAAACGAGTCGTCTCAGTTGCACTCAGGACTTATCTCAAGCTGATGAGGTGCTGGTAAGCATAATCATAATATGAGATGTGTTCCAATCAGACTGCTCAATTCTCCAGTTACAAATTTTAGTCTATATTATTCCTACTATTTTCAGCTTGCAAGCACTGTATTGCCCAATTTCACTAACAAATTCCAGTAAATTCTAGCTTTTTGGTGAAATTCCCTGTGTTTTCCCGGTTTTTTCCAGACACAAACAAATTCCCTGTCTTTTCCCGGTTTTCCCTGTTTTCCAGGTGCGTGGCAACCCTGCATATTAACCTATTCATCAATTAAATTAGGGTGATTTTTGTTAATTTAATTTCAATAAAACTGTATTGTTGTTAAAAACAAATTGCACTTATGTGCACATAAACAGTATATTTGTGTTTAAATGAATGTAGTGTGACCACATTGTTTTTAGTTTGTTGCACCATATTTTTACTGTACTTATTATTTTTTTTAAATCACTTTGATGATATAAATTTTGTACGTGTTTAAATAAAGCTAGTATATAAACAAAACATAGATTGGATAATCTCATAAGTAGAGACATGCAAAAGGTGAGGTTATCTTTCTCAAAAAGCGATGTTATTATTTACCTGAATAAGAGTCAAATTAGTATTTGTTAAAAAAAACTAAGATCAAACTATCCAAATTATTAGTTCATATTGTGTATTTAACCATTTATTAACATATTTATAGAAAAGTCAAATATAAATTCACACAAAACATTTCATGTTTAGTTATATCAATATCATTACCTTTGAGTCTTATGAATAGCAATATCGAAATAATCTATTACCAACTTAGGTTTGGACCAAACAATAACACCGGAACATGTTGTCATAGAAGACTATTATTCATCTGAAAACAGAAGACGTGTAAAAATTCGTTTGATCGCAAATGCGAATTTTGCATGTCCCTACATATAAGTTATGTTCATTACATTTTACTTTAGTGAGCTCTAATCTGTGTTTAAAATCAGAGCATAACTGGTTCCTTTGACTACTGGTTAGTGAACATGTAATGTTGTGAAAAGGCCTACCAATTTGGTTGGAAAAGGTATTTCCACACACCCCCATCGACATGAGACCCCTCGGAAGGAAGTTTTGATCACTCAAGAAAAACACATTAATCCTGGCTGGGTTTGGACCCACCAACATCGGATCATGAGGCAAACCTTTTACCCCAAGACCACCGAGGGCAATTGTGTGTATTAAGATTGAAAAATGTCCCACCAACAAACATGGGGTATTTATTATTCTGTATAACGATTAAAGTATAAAACTAAGTTTTGTGTGTTTAAGAAACAAATTTGCTAAATGTTAAACTTTGGTATATATTGACCCACTCCCTGAGGGGAGGCCAGGCAGCCATTTTTCTACTCTTATACCCTTACCCGACAATTATTTCTTTATTCCTGGTCATAGTATGGCACTAACTGGTGGCTCCGTCTATCAGCTTCAATAACTTGTTGCAAGAACCTTGCGCCAGGAAAGGGTTAAGTAAATCCCTTGTTCCTTGAACATAGGCTGCAAGTTGTAGTCTATTCACACTTATCTACTCTGTTTATCAGCTACACCAGTGGGGTACACAAAATAAACCTAAACCTTGGTGTACAGAACCAACCTTATTAAATTAGCATCTCAGTAAGAGAGAAAGTTTTCTTTAACCAGTTGTATCGACTTAAATTATATATTATCTGCTTCAGTGGTTGAATATTCCAGACATCAGTCAAACTGTACTAGACTGGCAATAACACTAACTATATCACACATCATCTTCATAACATCTGGGGTGTTGAAACTATTTTACTTCCAGAAATTATAAAATCTCTAAAGGTTTATAATATTTTACGCAAGGAAGAAAGTATATCTAACACGAGAAGGATGGACGGGAACTTTTCACAACAATTTCAATGCAAACACTTGTTAAATAAGTCACTTTATTCATAAGTTATTTTAAGAGAATAATTAATTAAAAAGTATAAACCATGCACACTTTATAGCACCAAAAACACCATAACTACTCTACAGCATAAAAATATATATCTCTTCTAAGTGCATACAAATGTATAAAATATAATATATTATCTATAACAAGACTTAACACTCTAATAAATGGAAAGTGATATCACCCATCATCTGGTGGAGAAATGATATTAATATAGACCTAAGGCAACCCTCAAAAGATATTCAAATATTGGGGAAATTTAACACACATATATATATATATATGTTAAATTAACATCCCTTTACCAAAATCAAATGTGTTTATTGAACTTTTTTTTAAAAAATGATTGTTTTCAAGAAGATATCTAAAAGCTAATTTAGTCATTTAAATTTATATCAATTGTTTCCAGCCTACATCCATGTCAGTTTAGTAAAATGCCTCTTTCTCCTATCTTCTTCCATACCATCTTGCTTCCTCTATCATCTCATGTTCTCCTCGTCACAACTAACATGCTTCTCACAAACTTCATTCCTATGGCCTCCACTTTCCTAGTTTCTCTGATGCATGTGTGACAGTGGGTACAAAGTACACCGTGTACACTTCTCTTACACACCTATAGAACAACTCTCTGTGCTGTCCTCTTCTCATTTAATCTCCTCCACTCCCACTTTTCCCCTCAATCACTCTTCCAAGATGGTTTACGTTCTGTACTTCTCTCAGCTCTACTCCATCTAACCCTCTAAGTTTATTAGGCCTTGCGCTCCTGGAAAAGCTACAAGGTTGAATGGAGTAGAGCTGAGTAAAGTATGATAAGGTATTGAAACACTAGAAGTTTCAAAAATGATGTATTCAGTCTACATCCCCAATATTTTTGATCTAAGTGTAGTTGAAAACTTGTGAACAATTCAAATAAAATGTTTGAGAGATTACTTCCAAGAGCATGTTTTGTGCGATCTAGTGTGTAATCGCATTTACACTTTGTTGAAATAAAATCTAGATTCTCTTCATGTTTTTATACAATTTATTGTCAATTAATGTAACCCTGTACCTACTAGAATTTAGACTCGTTTGTCCTTGAAGGCTCTAGGTTTTACTAGAACAAAGTGTACACTCAGTTTATCCTGGATGGTACCATAGTGCAATGATGTAAGGTCAGGGTAAACTGAGTGTACATTACATGAATGTGTTTACAAATTTGCTTTCTTCTGTTTGTTCAATCCGTCACGAAGTCTTGCGCCAAAGTCTTCGTCCACTTGGCTGAACACGTTGACGGTTCTCTCCTAAAACCAAAAAAACATATTTTAGACATCAGCCATATTTAGAATAATCAATATTTTAAAGAATAACTTTCATTTCACATATTTCACATAGTAGTTTACACTAGGCAAGTTTAGACAAAGTTATATACACAAAATTATATACACAAAATTTTAAGTTTGTTCCAGCATTTGTAATAGCCAATGAAAAATATGATAAAACAATATGGTGCAATGTTCTACTCATAATATATGACCAGCCTTAATATTTTAGATATAAATGTATTTTCCAAGTTAAAGAGGAAAATATAGCACCAAATGACTTAACTTAAACATTGATAGAGGATAGAAGGGCGAGGCCTCATAGTTATGCAATTATCAGGGTACTTCGGCAGAAGAGAGTAAACACAGACTGGACTACGTCAGAAAGGTTGTAGGTCTTGCCCTTCTATCTACCTTCCAACGAAAAGAGGGAAAACTACTCACAGTTCCCAATGTGACCACTGGACTCAACTAACAAAACCTGACCAATTTCCTAGGGGTCTGCAAGTTGGGTTGTACGAGACACAAGAACAAGCCAAGGAGACTTGCGCACAATAATGTCATTTAAAGAGATGGAGTGTAATGAGGTGGACTGGATAGAGCTAGCTCAGGATAGGGATAGGTGGTGTACTTTTGTTAAGTGCAGCAATGAACTTCCCCATAACATGTCAGTTTAAGAAATAAATTTATATAAAATTTCTCTGCTTCTCTTTAAATACTTTGTTATCTATAATTTTATTTGGATACAAATAACGACACTCGAGTTGAGGCCTATTCTTTTGATACCCCATCCCTTCCTTCAATCGTAATTACTAAAACAGTAAAAAGCCTGGAAGACTAGACTTGATAAGAAGAGATAATTTCATACCTGAATGAAATCTGCGGCATTCTTAAGGTTTCCGACGATGTTGGACACCAATCTATCTTTCTCGCCAGCGTTCAAAGTTTGTTTCCAAAAGGTGGACGCCTGGCTGAAGTTATCTTCATCTCCGCTGTTGTATCTGCGGAGAATTAATTATGAAACATTTGTACCTAGAAATGGCTCTAAACATCATATTAATATATCATCTTACTCAAAATAATTCAAAATGTGGAAATGTAATTTGTTTTGTAGCCTAAATAGACCTTATTGATGGATGGTTCAGAACCCGTTATAATTATAGGACAAATTTATCAACCAACCAGATCCCAGACGATTGATTTAACATTTTGTTTGAATGCTATAGTTAATGGAGTAGAGTAGAATGTGGAGGTGATCCTGAATTACCGCCTGTCGTGAGAGCGACAAGATGTGCTCTGTCTAAAAGATTTAGAAAATGACAGAGACATATATACTCTACCAGGGGTCAAGGTCAACCATATATTCTGTTGTTTAACGACCAAGTAGATATTACAGGGGTGTTTAACTAAGCAACGTTTATGGGGTGTCAAACATTGAGAACATTTAAGAAGGGTAGAACCCGTCTCGGTGGCGTAGTTGGCTGACGCGCTTGTCGTGTTGAGCTGCTTGACTGCTGAGGACGGGGAGATCGAGGTTCGAATCTCGGTCGGGTGAACTGGGGGTGGTTTTTCCTAAATGGTTTTCTGCTCTCACTCCACGCAAATGCGGGTTCACTTCCTCTAATTCAACCTTCCCAATTCCTAATCCATTAGTGTAATTAGTACTTAAAGCGTATAACCCGAACGGGTAGTAAGACGCGGTGCTAAATATTATTATTAAGAAGGGTAGAAAATTATTTTTTCTAGGCAACTCAGGGTGCTTCACTTCCCCAACCAATACAAAACTAGACCTCACTTAGCCACATCGCCGCTGACATGGAATACACTCTGTGCAGCAGTGGGGTCCTCGCGGGGTCCACCGAAACTATTGGGGAAGTAGTTGGGAGCTCCCTCTTGATTCTTAGTGAAAGTCTGGGGGCCATCGCGCTGGTAGTTGGTCATCCTGGTTCTGTACGGACAGTTCACGGGGATCTGCAGGATAGTTCCCTCCCAAGCGATGACGATGAGTGTCAGGGTACGAGAACAAGCGACCCTAAAACAAATCGTCGAGACACACAAACTAAAACACGTGCTCCTCTATTTCTAGGAGTACTACTTATGTAATGTGCAATACTTCGAAACTTGGACTGGGCTTTAAAAACTAGCTCCATTGTGGGCTGTTGCCCCATCTCGCGGGAATAACAGGTTGTTGATATACACGCCCTTAAGTTGAAGTTCAGGGGTAAAACTGTTTGACAATTTGTACAGCATGCTTACTAGACTCGACAGCTCCAGACTACCTTGAGGGGCGTGTCCACGTGACTCTCTCAAGAACAACTAAGCAACCTAAAGAAAGTATTGTGGGGGAAGTTGAACTCAACAAGAGACATCGCACCAAGTCATGTCAAGTTTTGAGGAGAACATACAACAATGCGTTGCATATAATGGTGACCATCTTATAGACATCAATAATTCAAGTATATGCAGAAAATGGTCAATCTCTTGTTGTTATTTTAAATTTAATTTGAAGGATTTATTAAATAAAAACCCGTCTCGGTGGCGTAGTTGGCTAACGCGCTTGTCGTGTTGAAGCTCGACTGCTGAGGACGGGGAAATCCAGGTTCGAATCTCGGTCGGGTGAACTGGGGGGGGAGGGGGGGGTGTTCCTAAATGGTTTTCCACTCTCCCTCCACGCAAATTCGGGTTCACTTCCTCTAATTCAACCTTCCCAATTCCTAATCACATTTAGTGTAATTAGTACTTAAAGTGTATAACCTGAACGGGTAGTAAGACGTGGTGCTAAATATTCTAAATATTATTATTATTATTATTATTAAATAAAATAGTAAATATATATTGTTATTAAATGTGTAAAACAATATTTCTGCCCCACCCTGTACTATGTTGACACAAATCAAAACAAATTGAGACTTGAGGGGCAACACACCCTATAAACTCTACCACTCTCACTAAGAGAGCAGATTTATTTTTGAAATGGTAAGAAGTGTTTAATTGCTACCTGAAGCATCTTGTCTGGACTGGGTTCGATGCCGGGCACCAAATGGGACGGACTGAAGGCAATTTGCTCCACCTCGGCGAAATAGTTGCTCGGGTTGCGGTTCAACACGAACTTTCCCACACGAATCAGCGGGTACTCGCCTTGGGGCCAAATCTACACAAATATATTATTAATTTATTTATTGACGTAATATTATGAAAAGATAAATAGAAGCATTTAAAAAAAACTAAAACATTCAAAAAATAGTTAATTGGTGATATGTGCATAGTTATAAGACTCGAGTGACCTTGGTCAGGTCAAAGGGGTTCCAACGGAACTTCTCGGCCTGTGCAAATGTCATCACTTGGATGTAGAAAGTCCAGGAAGGGAAGTTTCCACTGGAGATGGCGTCGTACAGGTCTCTGAGGGAGTAGTCCGGGTCGTCGGCAGACAACTGGTGAGCCTTCTCAGGCGTGAGGTTCTTGATTCCTTGATCTGACTGGAACACAAACCAACATATCAAATAGAGCCCTTGATCCGACTGGAACACAAACCAACATATCAAATAGTCAGAGCCACACATCGAGAGCAGGACTGTATGTTGACCTATGATGCTGTGCAATGCAAACTAGAACTAACGACTATCAACTTTATTTTATTATTATGATTATTAGCACCGCGTCTTACTACCCTTACGGGTTATACGCACTTACGCTAATGTGTAATGGTAGGGTGATTGTGAGATGAAATGGAGGACCTACAGTTTAACGTGGAATCCGAACCACGGTGGAGGCCTGGCATTCCCCACATTCACAAGATGTATTGTCAGAGGTGAAGGAAGGGTTTGGTAATCAGATAAATCTGTGCCGGGACCGAGGATTGAACCCCGGCCGCCAGCATAGAAGTTTTACACCTTACCCCTAGACCGCCAGGTCACCTATTCTCCATCTTGTTTCTCAGTTGAGATGGTGGGAGGAGAGAATGGCAAAGAAAATTTGGGAAATGAAGTATGTTTGAAAAAGACCGCAAGGGAGGCCAAGAAAGAGATGGGAGGAGCAGATAACAGAAAGTGTGCAAATGAGAGGAGAAGAATGGGAGCAAATAGAGGAGGAAGATGAAAGCATTTTACCAGTTGACGTTAATTGCCGTACCTTGTAGTGGAACTTGCAGTAGACGGGCTCGTTCTTCGCATTGACCAGCTTGAAGGTGTGGGAGCCGAAACCATTCATGAACCTGAAGCCGTCTGGGATCCCCCTGTCAGAGAAGAGGAACATGACCTGGTGTACCGACTCGGGGCGGAGCGACAAGAAGTCCCAGAACATGTCCGCATCCTAAACACAACAATACACTCATTTACAATTGATTTCACCAAGGTTTGTCGCATGTCTCAGAGGGTACCTTTATAGGGTGTTAGGAAAATAAGTTTTTAGAATTGTTTTTAACATATTAATTTTTTTCAGGGAAAACAATTGGGACTATAATAAACTTTGCTCTAAAAACAAAGTTGGAAATTTCCTTAACTATTTTTTTTTAAATCTTCAATTTGGATTTTTTTTTTTGCACCGCTTTTTACTATTCATTCGGTGTTTATGCCCAAGTACTAATTACTCTAATGGGGTTAGGCATTGGGAAGGTTGAATTAGAGGAAGTGAACCCGCATTTGCGCGGAGGAAGAGTGGAAAACCATTTAGGAAAAACCACCCCAGTTCACCCGACCGAGATTCGAACCTCGATCTCCCTGTCCTTAGCAGTAGAGCTTCAACATGACAAGCGCGTCAGCCAACTACGCCACCGAGGCGGGTGTTTAATTATTCATCATCATCATCATCATCATCATCATCATGGGTTTAGTGAAAATAAATGTATTTCCTTACTATATTGAAAACTAAAGTAATATTATGAATGACCTTGAGATGGGTTGCAGGGTTCCTCTTCTGCGTGTGTATGAACACCGGGAACAGGATGGGGTCCCTGATGAAGAAGATGGGGGTGTTGTTACCGACCAAGTCCCAGATGCCGTCCTCGGTGTAGAACTTGAGGGCGAAACCTCGGGGATCCCTGGAGGCGACATTTCGTATCAGAGGAAACACGCAAACAAACACAGCCAGAAGTTTGTGTGTTACAGGTAGTGAAGAATATCGGTCTTGTTGGTAACTTAACCCGTTCACTGATATAGCCGTACGTCTATAAATGTACGGCTCTCTAACTTTTTGTGATGCTAAATTCATAGAGTATATAGCAACATTATTATTATTATTACTATCATCACCGCGTCTTACTACCCGTTCGGATTGTACGCACTTACGCTAATGTGTAATGGTAGGGTGATTGTGAGATTAAATGGAGGACCTACAGTTTAACGTGGAATCCGAACCACGGTGGAGGCCTGGCATTCCCCACATTCACAAGATGTCTTGTCAGAGGTGAAGGAAGGGTTTGGTAATCAGATAAATCT
>CABFOW010001832.1:25165-48744 GCA_902141385.1 Timema californicum
CCCCCCCCCCCCCCTTTCCCTCTGTATTTACCGGCACTTCCTTTCATCTCTGGCTTCAGATGGAAAAAAAATTGGTAAAATTCCGCATTAAATTGTCTTGCGTTTTAAATTCGAACAACTTTCATCATTTGCGTTTGAGCCAGTTGTAACTAAGTAGGTACTTACTGGATTTACATATGCGACAGCACAATTAACATGTGTGAGATTGCAAAACTATTAGAAAACAATGCAAGGTCGTTTACTTGATTTGCATAATATGTTCGCACAAAACTAATAGTTATGCAAAGCGAATAAATATATGGTGGTCACGTACACTTTCCGAAAACAAGTTATATAATAAATCAGAAGAGCAAATATAAAGTTTAAAAAAAAACACAATGATATGATATTAGTACAAGAGAAGTTAAAATGTTGACACACAAGTACTAAAGCAATGTGATATATGATAGTTTGTACTAACTATATGTGCTCAGGTTATTGTGAGCTGAAAATCTGCAGACAAATCTGTATTGAATTACCCTTCCTTCACTTTCAGACACTGCGCACTAAGACCTGCACTGATTGACAGCATTTTTCATTTACATTATTTGCAGAGTGGAATTTAATAAAATATTAAGTAAACTATTCGCTTTATCAATTATTGTTCTATATAATATTAAGTTAAATTTACTTGCAATTCTTAAAAATAGTTTCCAAATGTATTTAACAAGATAGTTTAAGGTTATTTTAACAGTTGTAATAAAGTGTCGACAAGCAATATATGCTTTGTTGCCTTTACTTCCAGATGCTGGGATAGTTTTGGTGTTGAAAATAGAAACTTTTAAAAAGAACCGACCATTGTTTCCCCCTTAAATTAGTGTTTTACAGGTGAATAAACAGATCTTTAAACAATTTTGTTGGTTGTATTATTATTATTATTATTATTATTATTATTATTATTAGCACCGCGTCTTACTACCCGTTCGAGTTATACGCACTTACGCTAATGTGTAATGGTAGGGTGATTGTGAGATGAAATGGAGGACCTACAGTTTAACGTGGAATCCGAACCACGGTGGAGGCCTGGCATTACCCACATTCACAAGATGTCTTGTCAGAGGTGAAGGAAGGGTTTGGTAATCAGATAAATCTGTGCCGGGAACGAGGATTGAGCCCCGGACCCCCAGCAAAGAAGTCTGACACCTTACCTCTAGACCGCCAGGTCACCTTTGTTGGTTGTAGAACCATAAGAAACTTTAGTGTTAATTCTCATAAACAAACATAAAGAGTTATAAACAATGAATCAGTAGAATGTTTTATAACTTATACTAGAACTGTGAGCTATAAGTATTTGCAATTTCCAAGGGATAGTAAAATATACTGGTTTTATAAAAGTAGTTTTTGAAATGCATAGTTTCCTTCAAGCTCTAGCTACTGCTATTTTGAAAGTAGCTAACATCTCAGGGTTGGCAATCCTGTGGTTAAAGATAATATTACTTACAGTGAGCTGTCATCCAAAGGCAGTAAAGTTACCTAACATAATGTCCCTATCAATGTTTAGAGTGGCCATGTCACCTTGTCGTGTGATTGTGTCGGTCCTATCACACACTTGCTAGACGTGTGATGGTGAAACTATATATCACACAGTGTCTAAAGTTTTGTGTTTTATTTACGACGACATATATCCCCAACTTTCCAGCCTGGGTCGCTCCACTACCGGCTGGCTAGGCCTGTACTAGCTTCATATGCCTTATAATACAACTTAAGACTAGTACAGGCACAACAACCAGTCCCCAACCATTAATTTATCAATGTGGAAAGGTAAACCATATTATCATCAATGATCAATTTTTGGCTATTGTGGGAATCAAACCCGGTACCCTTAGTTTAGTAGACAAACAAACCCACTATCCACTGAGCTAAGGTGTAGGACATAAAAATGTCGGAGAACCTGCTAAATCACATAAATAAACTGTCGAAAAGTGGAGTTTTGTAATGATCCTTGATACAGATTCTCGATACAAAATATGAAACTTTTTTTCTAACTAGGTTATAAGTTATTAGACTTCTATGCTGGCGGCCGGGGTTCAATCCTCGGTCCCGGCACAGATTTATCTGATTACCAAACCCTTCCTTCACCTCTGACAAGACATCTTGTGAATGTGGGGAATGCCAGGCCTCCACCGTGGTTCGGATCCCACGTTAAACTGTAGGTCCACCATTTCATCTCACAATCACCCTACCATTACACATTAGCGTAAGTGCATATAGCCCGGACGGGTAGTAAGACGCGGTGATAATAATAATAATAATAATAATAATAATATTATTATTCAATGCCAAAATAAATTAATTCTTTTAACGTAAGCCTCCAAACTTAATACAGTTACAATGAGAACAAACAGCTCAATAACCCCAGTTGTGACCCTTGGATAGAGATATGTGTATCTTAGTCAATACGCCCATTTCACCCTCTTCCTTGATCTGGTGTGTAGCAGTAGGTTAAGTGTGCAATAGTATGTCGTAATATCTCACCATATTATAAACTAGCAGAAATACCCAGCGTCGCCCTAAATATCCATACAATACAAAGCTTTGCGTCCAACAAAAATAAAAATAAAGTCTTCATTTTATTTCTTCCAACCCAGTTTTTGATTAATTTAAAAAAAAAATCAAATTCGAAATTTTAAAATCTGATGACATAATATATTGTGTTCTGATCACTACGCAAATGAAACCAATATTCAAGACAGTGACGTCACTGACGTGGTGTGACCAAATTTGATTTTCTCAATAATTGTGGTTTCCATAGTCCCAAACAAGCAACCAACCAGAACCAGATAGTTGGTTGCTGGTAATTAAGCTGGTCATTTGGATCATGGCTTAACTTTGTAAAAACCACAAGAGAAGATTTTTATTACTAGATTTAAAGAGAAAAACTTCTTGGATTGATTTAAAAAGAATAAAAACAATGTTAATTGCATTATTTGCCTTACCTGACGGTATCAGCAGATCCACTTTCCCCCCCCACGGTGGAGCACCTGACCGCCATCGGGGTCCTCTTGCCCACCTCGGAGAACAACTTCGCCTTGCAGTACTTGGTGATATCGTCGGTCACCTCGAAGTAGCCAAACGCACCTAACACACAACACAGCTACTGTTATTATTATTAGCACCGCGTCTTACTACCCATTCAGGTTATACGCACTTACGCTAATGTGTAATGGTAGGGTGATTGTGAGATGAAATGGAGGACCTACAGTATAACGTGGAATCCGAACCACGGCGGAGGCCTGGCATTCCTCACATTCACAAGATGTCTTGTCAGAGGTGAAGGAAGGGTTTGGTAATCAGATAAATCTGTACCGGGACCAAGGATTGAACCCCGGCCGCCAGCACAGAAGTCTGACACCTTACCCCTAGACCGCCAGGTCTCCCTACAAACGAAGTTAAACTAGAATATTTACTGGTCAATGATTTAGTAAGCAATTAGTTTAATACGATTATGAAAGCAATTTGATGATTAATTGTTTGCTCAATTGTGTGTGGCAGTTTTCCTGGAAGAGAATGAATTAGTGTAAAATAAATTGTTTTTGCTATTTTTGAATATTTTTTAAATACGTTCAAAAATTATTTTAATTGTATTAGTATTTCACACGATCTAAAACGCTACTTTCACAATAGACTGGACTGTCAAAGACAACAAGATCAGGGTTTGATCCCGAACAGGTGTACTGAGATTTTTCTTTTATTAAATGGTTTTAAACTCTCCCTCCACACAAATATGGGCACACTTGTTCTAAAGTCAACCTTCCTAATCCCTAACACAGTGTAATTAGTACATAGAAAAGCGTATAACCCGAACGGGTAGTAAGGCGCGGTGCTAAATATTATTATTAGTACATAGAAGTATCACCCCAACGAGTAGAAAAACGAGGTGATAAAAAAAATAGTTTAGTAACATTTATCTTAACTTTAAAAAATGGTTTTATTCATTCAAAAAAAAAAAGTGTGGGGCGGCGGGCAAGTATTCTATATAATAGTCGGAGCGGTGCCCGAAACCACTTTGTACCGCTGGTTTGGAGCCACACCACAGCGGTATACATGATC
Source organism: Timema californicum (assembly GCA_902141385.1). Classification (NCBI taxonomy): domain Eukaryota; kingdom Metazoa; phylum Arthropoda; class Insecta; order Phasmatodea; family Timematidae; genus Timema; species Timema californicum. Next base: position 29,255 of record CABFOW010001832.1, read on the forward strand.
AGTTGTGCATATCAATATCTGCATTAAACCTACACCTAGTCATGCATAAATAGCAACCACTTTCAACCGTGTTTCACGGTAATGAGACCAACGTTAACCACTTTTAATGGTTGGGTGATCTTCTTGGGACCCTTTTTTGTATTTGATAGCCATCCAAGCACTAAAACAAGTTTATACCGTCCCTCTTTTGATGCCTGCACCAGGACAAGTATTTTGTATCGTTATTAATCCATTTAGAGCTTTTGGACCCATTCATAAATAATGTGATCGAGAGAGAAGCACATGTCTTAATACGGAGTTACATAACAAAGATAATAAAAAATTAAATTTAGATGATAGTTCCAGTTGTATTTCGACATTAAATAATGATACACATCGATAAGGTTTTATTCGTGGATTAAATCGTCACAGTAAAAATAGTTACATCTGGTGTTATAATTCAAACAGCTCAAACAAAAGGGAGAAAGAAATCAGATTAGTAAGTGAAAATACAAATGACCAACAACAATGTAATAAAAGGTATTATAACATTATGTAATCAGTTTAACGAAAATAGGCAATAAATATACTAACTGTTCTTTTAAAAACATGATTAATATTAGGTAGGTAAATAAATTCAGTAAACATTAAAATAATAATAATATTTAGCACCGCGTCTTACTACCCGTTCGGGTTATACGCTTTAAGTACTAATTACTCTAATACATTAGGAATTGGGAAGGTTGAATTAGAGGAAGTGAACCCGTATTTGCGTGGAGGGAGAGTGGAAAACTATTTAGGAAAAACCACCCCTAGTTCACCTGACAGAGATTCGAACCTCGATCTCCCCGTCCTCAGCAGTCGAGCTCAACACGACAAGCGCGTTAGCCAACTACGCCACCGAGAGCGGATAGTAAACGTTAAAAATGAGAAAGGAGTTTATAGAAAAATGTAATATTCAGACGAAAGTGATTCCATAGCCTTTTGAAGTGTTTTATCGGTTGCCTGGAAAGAGAAGCACCTATGAAACTACACACAGTTCACCCTGAAAGTCTCACCTTGACCGATTACACTATGACCGTGTCTAAGTTGTACCATAGTAGAACAACAGCTTAGCCGAAGGGTTCAGAAAGTACCAGCACTGAGGTTACATGAGTATACACGTGGAAATTGTTTCGTTGTTATTGTGTGTCATAGTTTTAGTTGATTCTTCAATGTCTTGTCTACTCTTCAGGACCGTGTTCTTAGTAACGAAGGTGAAAGCCAGTAGACCTTGTTTATTATACTTGCTAATTACTTCAGAGGTGGAGTTTTACATGGACTTTCTGAGCCAACTTGTCATAGAACAATGCAATTCACAACATAAGTTTATTCTAGAATGGATAAAGGTGACCTGGTGGTCTAGGGGTAAGGTGTCAGACTTCTATGCTAGGGGTTCCGGGTTCAATCCTCGGTCATGGCAAAGATTTATCTGATTACCAAACCACTCCTTCACCTCTGACAAGACATCTTGTGAATGTGAGGAATGCCATGGCCTCCACCGTGGTTCGGATTCCATGTTAAACTGTAGGTCCTCCATTTCATCTCACAATCACCCTACCATTACACATTAGCGTAAGTGCGTATAACCCGAACGGGTAGTAAGACGCGGTGCTAATAATAATAATAATAATAATAATAGAATGGATAAAACTCTTAGTACATTAGCCATTAGTTTAACCAATGATAGAGTTTTAGGCCAAGTCAGGAATAAAACCCAGGACTCCGAGCTGAGTAGATTGATTTACAGTCTGAGGTTCACAGGAAGCGCATTATTTGAGTACTGGAAGCTTGTTTTGCCATAATGGAGGCAATACAAATATTTCAATTGTATTTACGTTATTATTCTGTTTAATATTGTATGAAGAAACTACAGCTACAGTAGCCCCATGGCTTCTTTGGTGCTGACTGACAGCTAACAGCTCTGACAAGTTACCAGACAAAATTATGTATCCCTACGCCGAACCATATGATCTACAAAAACATGAGTTTAGCAGCTGTCACTTCTGAAAGTCAAAATGTAGGTATATACCTAAATGTTGACTGTCAGAAGTCAGCTGTGAGCTGTCAGTCAGCACCAAAGAATCCGTGGGGCTACTGTAGGTATCCATTAGGAAACATTAGTGGTAGCGTTATAAATAATATATATTTCTAGGGAGCTAAAATTTCGTGACTTTCAATCGACGTTGGTGGTGAAAACTGGGCCTACTATAAAAATCAGGGTTCACTTCCGACCGACAATGACTGCCGCCGCTATCGAGGTGAACGCCCTGCAGCGCACTCATATCAGACATGGGAGGCCAGAGAGTGTTAGGAGCATGGCTGAGTGTTGTGCGAGTGTAGCTTTAGTGACTGTGTAGGGCCGGCCACCGCCACCGACACCGACCCTCAGCCATGACTGGTTGCCGTGGAGGTATTTATCTTCCCCGTTTTACTTGTGTGTTTCTGTCAAAGGGGTGGGTGACAGGCGAGGTTTGGTCGAATGGGTCGGTGCAAGACTATTCCGCTCTTCAGGGGCAAAACGTGCATCTCTAAGTCAATCTAAAGAAATAAGACCGGGTAAGTTTGAAGGAACTGTACGAGCATTTTCTAGAGAAAGGACAGGAATCCACAATATATAAAAATAGCGGTGCACCCGGTCAAGGAATGAACCCAAGACTCCCGCTCTAGAGTGGTAATACCAACATTACATCCCCTGTGTAGGTAGTTCAGGTGTTCTCTGTATGTGTATGTGTGTGTGTATGTGTGTGTGTGTATATGTGTGTGTGTGTGTGTGTGTGTGTATGTGTGTGTGTATGTGTGTGTGTATGTGTGTGTGTGTGCTAGTGTGTGTGTGTGTGTGTGATATTGTTTACCAGCTCACAAGGAAAGGAAACCATTGCGCCACGTTTATATAATCACCTGATCAAGACAAGATGACGTCATCAGTTATTTTCCACGCATGGGTTTAACATTCTAACTTTGGTCGGTTTTTAACTAAATGCAATTTTATGTTTAACTTTTATTAAGTTTGAGCTGTTGGAAGTAAAGTTGGCCGGAACAGAACTCGTCAAATCTAGAAACGATTAGTTGTAAATTTATTTTAACAGACGACACGAGTAACTTTTTACATCGACTCTCACTCCTGTTTGGGCTGTAAGCTGTTAGTAACGACGAGTAAGAGCGGGACCGGGGTTCGCACCCTGACCAGTCCAGTCTTTTGTCCGAGACTATTTGCCCACCAGAGCGGGTTGGGAGAGAATGGGCTACCTGACTAAATAAAGAACTAGAACTAGAACTAGAAAGGTGAACATACGAAGGAACAGTTGCCAAAGAGTTTTGATTAAAGGCCGTGTTTCGGGACTTTGTATGACGAAACGCTATCTCCATCTCTGAACAATACATGACTGGTCGAAATGAGAGAGAGAGGCACAAGTAACAAGTCACGCCGATTCTAGAGAATTAAAGATTATTCAACTAAAGAGCAAGTGTTAAATAAGCATGATAGCATCAGATGCTTATTAGTGTAAAAATATATATCTTAAATATTCAAACTCTATAAAAATATCATTATTATTATTATTAGCACCGCGTCTTACTACCCGTTCGGGTTATACGCACTTACGCTAATGTGTAATGGTAGGGTGATTGTGAGATGAAATGGAGGACCTACAGTTTAACGTGGAATCCGAACCACGGTGGAGGCCTGGCATTCCCCACATTCACAATATGTCTTGTCAGAGGTGAAATAAGGGTTTGGTAATTAGATAAATCTGTGCCGGGACCGAGGATTGAACCCCGGACCCCCAGCATAGAAGTCCGACACCTTACCTCTAGACCACCAGATCACCCAATTAAAAATATTAATCATTACAATTTTTTTTTTACTATCACTGCGTTTTATTATCCAATTGAGTTATATTATGTACTAATTACGCAAATCGTTTTAGGGATAAGGAAGGTTATATTTGAAGGAAGTGTACCCCCATCTGCATGAAGGGAAAGTGGAAACCCATTCTGGTAAAAACACCCTCAAAATCACCCGACCGAGATTCAAACCTTTGATCTCCCCGCCATCGGCAGTCTAGTGAACTACGAGAGTAGAGCCTTAAACCATGCGACCACCGGAGTGCGTTACAATATGTTAATTTTTTTTTTTTAAGTGACTTAAGTGTTTGTTAAGTTGTCCCCTCCAATTGTTTCAGTTGCTGACAAACTGACAATATTTGAGAGCAGGTTCACTGAAGATAAGATAGCAGTTGTTTATTTATCAACAGTGTGATCCAGCCCTTGAAACTGGCCCATTCCATTCTGGTCTAGGTAGGTGTCGTTTTGTACTTAGTGTAGCGCCGCACTTGAGGCGTACTAAGTCTGACTATGAAACTGGCCCAAAGACTAGTCGTGAATCCCTCATTGTAAATATCGTCACCCGAGAATGCAAGTGTTCTATCTCCAAAATGGTTAAATTTGAGATATTTGGTGTTTACGTTTATTTAGAATGCATATGATCCACCTGTGGTGAAATTGAGAATCTTAAATAATTACTAAAGAATATACAAGATCCAGTTGTCATCTATTAACATTGGTTTTATACACAAGGTCAAACTTCAATGCTCTTTTACACAAAAGGGAAAAATTGGACAGAGAACACTTGCATTCTCGGGTGGCGATATTATCGCGTAGAGGACCAGCTCATACCTCCACCCTTGGCGTGGACCACCCTCTCAGGAATGCGCTCCCTGTCAAAATGGGCGATCTCGTCAATCAAATTGATATCTTGCAACAAGATGGGCCCTCTGGGGCCTATGGTCAAACTTGCCAGCCTGTTGTCCACAGGGGCGCCATGTCCGTTCCTGATAACTTCATCGCCATCCTGAAATGAAATAAAATAAGTTATTTAATAGGTATTATGGGTAGTGCGAGGTAGTACCTGTACTTTATGAGCAAATGACTTAGCCGTGCTATCAAATGAGCTAATATTAGTGTACACTATTAAGTTTGTGGATGGATAAATATACATTATATATAATGATGGATTAAATATCTAGGCTATTATATTTGTTAATTACGGTTAAGAATATAATATTATTTAAATTTGTCTTTAGATATATCCAAATTGTATATTCTTTAAATAAAGCCCTTGCGACTTGATATCATAATTTAACATATTTAAAAAAATACAATAATTTATTATAAAGCTAGTATTCTGGTGAGATTAACGAGTTACTAAGATAGTAAGGTGAAAGCTAAGCACTAAAAAGCCTCTGAATTAGGTTCAAGTGTATCCGTGAGCTGGAGAGGTCTTGTGGGTTATACAGACACCAAAGCCAACTATGGTTGGAACTAATCGAATCTTTAGCTATACCAAACAAAATGTATTTTATTGAATTATTATTTTTTAATAAACAAACTCAAATTACCTTTGTTTATACATTTTTTGGGGGTATTGTGTACATAGTCTAACCAACCCATGGTCCTAAAGAAAGAGTAACATAGTTTTGATCCTGTGAGTCCTGGGTTTAGCCCTGACCAGGAGCAGCTAATATGAGTTTTTTTTTATTCATAATTATTCATAATCATTATGGTTTTATCTCAGGTTAGATAATTTAAATTAGCGACAATAAATCGTGTGTATGTGGTAAAATGTTTTGGATACAACTTTCAGTATCACTAATAACGAAGCACAATGTGGGGAATGCCAGGCCTCCACCGTGGTTCGGATCCCACGTTAGACTGTAGGTCCTTCATTTCATCTCACAATCGCCCTACCATTACACATTAGCGTAAGTGCGTATAACCCGGATGGGTAGTAAGACGCGGTGCTAATTATAATAATAACGAAGCACACAAAATAGTTTGATTGATTTGTTTTGTAATTAAAAAAACAACATATTTTAAGGTAATTAACGTGCAAGTTCTGAACCAACTGATTATATCAGCACACGAGAATTTATATGAGCGAGAACGAAAGTGCCTACCAATTTTGGAGGGAAAGATATTCTCGCATACCTTCCAGGATTATTTTACATACCATAACGAAACATGGCAGACAACTTTACTTCCGCTCCGAAGGAAGTTGTGCTACAGGGTTTTATCGCTCAATAAAAATCCGCCGACTCCGGCCGGGTTTGAATCCCCGAACATCGCGTCCCGAGACGAGCACTTTACCCCAAGACCACCAAGATCTACAGCTTGCTTGATGATTCACTATTTATTAATAATCATAACCCTCTTGAGAGTGACCTGACCTATCTGTGTCGGCAATAATTACAGTATTTTGCACTTGGGACACACAGATATGATAAGTGCCGTGGAAAACAAACTCTTACGAGTGTTGAGTTTACTCTATAGCTGGCAAGGTCAAACTGAATACACACCCAAGGTCACAGAGCAGAGAGATGTGTTTGTTAAGGTCCTAATCGTGGCTCCAGTTATGTTACTCAGTAGCACGACCACACGGGTACATTCCTCTATCTATTACATTAACAAAATGAAGAGTTTGTCTGTCACGAGCGGTGAGCGATATTTATCACTTCTATGCTGGCGGCCGAGGTTCAATCCTCGGTCCCGGCACAGATTTATCTGATTACCAAACCCTTTATTCACCTCTGACAAGACATCTTGTGAATGTGGGGAATAACAGGCCTCCACCGTGGTTCGGATTCCACGTTAAACTGTAGGTCCTCCATTTCATCTCACAATCACCCTACCATTACACATTAGCGTAAGTGCGTATAACCCGAACGGGTAGTAAGACGCGGTGCTAATAATAATAATAATAATAATAATAATAATAATTACCACCATTAAAAGTGCACATAAAATACAAAATAATAACTAATATTATATTATACTTGCAGAAGTACCCAGCGCCGCCACCGGTAATGTTTTGATTAATTTAAAAACAATCAAACCGAAATTTTAAAATATCTGCCTCTGTGTGCACGTGTTCGTGGACTATTGTTAAAATTTTAGACCTCCGAGTCTGATCAATATTATTATTATTATTATTATTATTATTAGCACCGCGTCTTACTACCCGTCCGGGTTATACGCACTTACGCTAATGTGTAATGGTAGGGTGATTGTGAGATGAAATGGAGGACCTACAGTTTAACGTGGAATCCGAACCACGGTGGAGGCCTGGCATTCCCCACATTCACAAGATGTCTTGTCAGAGGTGAAGGAAGGGTTTGGTAATCAGATAAATCTTTGCCGGGACCGNCGCTAATGTGTAATGGTAGGGTGATTGTGAGATGAAATGGAGGACCTACAGTTTAACGTGGAATCCGAACCACGGTGGAGGCCTGGCATTCCCCACATTCACAAGATGTCTTGTCAGAGGTGAAGGAAGGGTTTGGTAATCAGATAAATGTGTGCCGGGACCGAGGATTGAACCCCGGCCGCCAGCACAGAAGTCCGACACCTTACCCCTAGACCGCCAAGTCAATGGTGGTAATTGTTTTGAGTATCCAGTCGAATGCCTTTGACTCATTCTGAGTGAATGACATCATGGTAAGGGGAAACAAGGGGTGTGGTAGTTCCTTCCCTCTAGTGTTGTTGGTACCACTGTTCATAAGTAGATATTTAATACCAGATAGAGTGCCCCACTTTAGCTGTTTCATGCTAAAACATTATGGTTTAACGTATTAAAAAGGTACACTACCGTTTTCATAGAAAGGGCCGTTTAGAAAAGACAAACATATTTTTTGTGGCTGTGATTTTATAGGTAGGCTCTATTGATATTACCTATCAAAAGTTTATTATTTAGCACCGCGTCTTACTACCCGTTCGGATTATACGCTTTAAGTACTAATTACGCTACTGCATTAGGAATTGGGAAGGTTGAATTAGAGGAAGTGAACCCGAATTTGCGTTGAGAGAGAGAGAGAGAGAGAGAGTGGAAAACCATTTAGGAAAAACCACCCCCAGTTCACCCGACCGAGAGTCGAACCTCGATCTCCCCGTCCTCAGCAAGACAAGCGCGTTAGCCCACTACGCCACCGAGGCGGGTATCTAAATATATTAAAATCAATTAATGGTTTTAAGACTTTAAAGATAAAATTACAGAGATTCATTAATACACCATCCAATTTGCTCACAATTACATTCTCTTACACTAAATTCCTGGTATTTTTAAGGTTTCCCAGACATCTTAGATTGAAGAAATGAGTAGTAAAATTATTATTTTTTTTATCGATAGTGTAGGCTATTAGTAAAAACCTTAGTGAAATAGTTTCCAATAACCAGAAGAAATGGTAAGTCCGACCTGGGTTCGATTCCCAGCATGGCCAAAAAATATTCATTGGTGAAAATATGGGTTTACCCTTTTAAATTGATATATTAACGGCTGGGGACAGGATGTTGTGCCTGTCCTAGTCTTAAGTCAGATTATAAGACATATGAAGCTACGACAGGCCTAGCAGCCGGTAGTGGAGAACATATGGCTTGAATATAAAACTGACCATACACTGGAGACAGTAGTGGATGGAAAAAGAATTAACTTTACTTATTGTTAAATCTACAGCCTCTTTCTAAAGAAACCAACATTTTTAAGCAACTACAGCAATTATAAAAGTAATTTTTATATAAGTTATTTGTTTAATTTTATTTTTTCTCTAGTTATTATACTAAATTCTTTCATTTAACGGCTACACTACACAAGATTCATGAAAACATACCAGAGAGATAAAACGGTAGATAACACAATACAGGGAAAACTTACTTATGAGGAAGTGAACTAAATAGTAAAAGATAACAAACTTTCAAGGATTTTACATAGACATTTATTAATTAAATACCTTTGGCAATGTAATAGTATGGTTATTTTTACGATAATGTTAAGTACAAGGTGTGATTAGCACCAAGGACTGCAATTATAATAAGGTGATATATACGTGTGGCCGGCCTGCATTCCCATCACACACATACTGAGAAACTTTGGTCCTGCAGGGAGATTTGTTATTCAATATAACAAACTCAGCAGTTTAATATCATCTGTAAATGTGAACTGTTAAAACAAGTTCAAATGATAATGACTACTGTATATCTTACAGTAGGCCTGTATGATTGGTACAGATAAATATGACGGGAGGCAAACATTATTTAATGTCCTGACACGAGTTGACTCAATCACATATTGTCTTGTCTTGCTCTGCATTCGTTCGACCTAGGCTTGTCTCCCCTCTAGTGTTGACGCACCTTTAACAAATAAGGGGTTTTTCCGACGCAAAACCTTTATTTGGCAGTTCGGCTACTGAGAAAATTCATTTAAAAAATGTGGTTATCTGTTTCGGATATTAGAGGTGTGGATAGGGAGGTTTCCCTGTAATTAAACAAAGCAACATTTCACTCCTCATAATTTAAAAAGTAAATATCGAGTGTGTGTACATCTACTGATCTCCAGGGAATATATCGATTAAAAAGTAAATATCGAGTGTGTGTACACCTACTGATCTCCAGGGAATATATCGCATCACACAAAGTGTCAGGTTGTAGTACGAGGTTTGTTTGACGTGCATTGGTTAGTACGTACCACGTGACTGGCACATCTCATATAGTTTTATAGTACAGAGAGGTCGGTCGATGTTTGAAATCCAAACAGATTTACTGAGGGTGCTTTTTTTTAGTTCATGGTTTTTCACTATCTCTCCGTGCAGGCGTGGGTACATTTAAAAAAACTGTCACAGGTGACCTGGCGGTCTAGGGGTAAGGTGTCAGACTTCTGTGCTGGCGGCCGGGGTTCAATCCTCGGTCCCGGCACACATTTATCTGATTACCAAACCCTTCCTTCACCTCTGACAAGACATCTTGTTAATGTGGGGAATGCCAGGCCTCCACCGTGGTTCGGATTCCACGTTAAACTGTAGGTCCTTCATTTCATCTCACAATCATCCTACCATTACACATTAGCGTAAGTGCGTATAACCCGAACGGGTAGTAAGACGCGGTGCTAATAATAATAATCTACAGTCACAATACCACCCCATTAGTGTAGTTGAAATGTATATAGTAAAAAATGGTAGGAAGACCCAGTGGAAAAAATTAGGAGGTTTGGTTGTTGTGTGTGTCCTATTATTAAGAAAGGACTAAAACCTATCATTTAAAATATAATGTAATGCTTACTAACACGTCACCAACCTATTATGAGTTTAATATAAGTAGGATGTGTTACTAGTGCTTCCATAAAACAGTTTTTAATCTTAATAACTGCTGTGGGCATTCACACAGTGTTTTAATGTGTCGGCTCTTACTAATATATGTTACAGTAGCCCCATGGCTTCTTTGGTGCTGACTGACAACTCACAGCTGACTTCTGACAGTCAACATTTAGGTATATAACTAAATTTTGACCGTCAGAAGTGACAGCTGCTAAATACATGTTTTTGCAGATCATATGGTCCGGCGTAGGGATACATAATTTGGCCTGGTATCTTTTCAAAGCTGTCAGTCAGCACCAAAGAAGCCATGGAGGTACTGTACTTAGGTCGGATCTTAGTACTCGATATTAAATATAATTTAGAGTGAATAAATCCACATTTTGGTGGAGGTGGAGAGCTAAACTCTCAGTCCACCTGGCAGGTATTCGAACCCGGTCATTGTGAAACCAGACAAGATGAACTTGACATTTAGACCGTGCGGCCGGTTCTGGTTATAGTTTATAGCGACAATAGCTGAGTGGTGAGAACTTTTGATACAAATAGTTAGTAAGCCTTGAATATTAACACGGCCATCAAGTGTTGCGTCATATTGGCTAGGGCCGGGGATGACAGACAGTTTGTGTGAAGTGACCACCGAGAATGATTGTCAGTATTGTAGTTGCATCGTATTTCATTCATTTGAGGTATTTACTTTCTGAAACCGACTGATTGATTATATCAGCACATGAGAGCTGGGAAAGGTATTTTACACACCTCGATGGACATATGGGACCGACGACTTTACTTCCCCTCCGAGGTAAGTTGTGCTAAGGATCTTTAAAGCGCAAGAAAAATCCGTCGACCCCGGTTGGGTTGGAACCTACAATCATCCGGTCCTTGAGGCAAACACAGAGGATGATGGTATTTTGTGTAGTTTTTATAACAACTTCCTTGGTCAAAACAAATAAAATATTGCTCCATAAGAAACATTTAGTCTCATTTGATATTGAATTATATATATATATATATATATAATTATTATTGTTGAATATTTGTTATTGACAAAATGTGACTCAACATTTATTTTGTAAAACGAGTTTTAAGTGTAACCAATTAATTGAAATAATTTCCTTCGTTATTAATATCACATTTGATGAACTATTCAAAGAAACAGAAAATGTTGTAGTCAAATTTTCGCAATGCTCAAGACAAATATTCAATAACTTTTGTGATTACTACATATAAAAAACTAAACTAAATGTTTCTACTAAGGCAGAATTTTAATGATTTTGGCAACAACAACAAAAGGTGCAAGAATAGTGACTTAACACAAATTCCCGTCAATCCCGCCTTAAATAGCTTCCTTTTCATTGTAACCATGACTTGCTATTTATGATATTTTATGGATGTGTTTAACAAAAGACTTTAAACCAGCGTCAGTGGTCAGATGGTCTAAGGCGGAGAATGAGGGGTGAAAATCACCACACCATGTAAACCGTGAGAACAAGACAGCTTACAATCTGTTTATCTGTTGGTGAAGAGACCGGAGGGGAGTATCGGAAGGCAGTGTTGCATCATTTACTCATTCAGAAAGATGCAATGCTTCCAATGATATGCAGAAAATATCAAGTTACATCAGCACATGCCTCGGGGAGCTGGCAGACTCAAACTAGCCCCACTTTTATAGACAATTCGCCCCTTGTGGCGATTGGAGACAGGGTTGTCCACCCCGGGTCTAACTCTTCACTCTCACAATAGACTGCACTGCCAACAACACGGATATTAGGGTTCAAATCCTGGTTAGGTGTTTTAGAGGTTTATTTCATAAATGGTTTTCCACCCTCCCTCCACACAAATGTGTGTACACTTCCTGTTAGTCAACCTTCCTTGTACATAACACGAATGATAAGAGTTAAGTAGAATTGAAAATAAATAGCTAGGTACTGTAATTTATTTTATTTGATGTAAAGCCATTCTCATTGCTCAGTGAAATCTTATCTAACTCTCAAAGTGAGGTATAAAGTAGCACAATGTTATATTTGTTAGTGTCGGTGACCTGGCGGTCAAGGGGTAAGGTGTCAGACTTCTATGCTGGCGGCCGGGATTCAATCCTCGGTCCCGGCAAAGATTTATCTGATTACCAAACCCACAATCACCCTACCATTACACATTAGCGTAAGTGCGTATGACCCGAACGGGTAGTAAGACGCGGTGCTAATAATAATAATATATTTGTTAGTGTGGTAACACTGTCAGGGCACTAATTGTTGAGGCTCGAAATACTCCACTCAAACAATGCAAGCGTTTCATTTATCAAACTGATTTTAGAGCAACTATTCCAATGTTAAATCTACTGCAGACTAGCAATTAGATGCATATTTTGTGTGTCGCCTATTGACGCGAGGGTCCTTGGTTTGATCCCCAAAAGAGCTATACAGTTATCATTAGTGAATTCAGAGTCAAAGAGTTCTGATTGTTTTGTATGCCTTAGAAATAAGGTGGTTTTTTTGCACTGCATCTGTTTGGGTACTACACTTATGTACTAATCCCGATAATGTGTTAGGGATTAGGGAGGTTATATTATAGGAAGTGTGCCCGCATTTGCGTGTAGTGAGAGTGGAAACCATTTGGGGGGGGGGAAACCTCAGCACACCCAATAGAGATTTGAACCCCAACCTTCCTATCAACGGCAGTCTAGTATATTGTTAGTGTGACCATGCAGCTATTAGAAAAAGCTTTTAAGTCGTGTGGTGATATTACAAATTGGTTTTAAAACGTGCACCTTCTCATAGAAAACAAAACACTAATTATTACCTATTTTTATCAAGTCATTGTCATATAACTATGTTATGTAAACTAAGTTTAATAATCAGAGTTCTGTTTGCTTCCATCGCTGTGACTTGGAGACGTGACTTTAAATAATTTTGTGTATTCAATTTAGAGAGAGAATTTGTTCTTGTAATTTCTTTTGTAAGCATTAACTTCACAATGGCATTAACTCATTTTTTTTAAACACCTTTTCATTTAGCTTCCTTCCCTCCTCCCCCTCAAAAATCCTAAATATTTTTACTGTAAGAATCCATCTTTTCATCCTTATACAGTAGCCCCATGGCTTCTTTGGTGCTGACTGACAGCTTTGAAAAGTTACAGGACCAAATTATGTATCCCTACGCCGAACCATATGATCTGCAAAAACATGTGTTTAGCAGCTGTCACTTCTGACAGTCAGGATTTAGGTATATACCTATTTGTTGACTGTTGTAAGTCAGCTGTGAGCTGTCAGTCAGCACCAAAGAAGCCATGGGGCTACTGTAGACACCTTGCAGTATTAACTTAGAGACATGGCAGCTGAAATATATTCAATGTCAGCCCAAGCCAACAAAAGTCCTATTTCACGGAACTTGACCAGTGTCAGTGAATGTAACGAGATTAACACGGATAAGAATGTCGGCCAAGGGCCAAGTACTGGACAGCACATTGCGCTGTCTTATACACGATGTCAGAGGTGAAGGAAGGGTTTGGTAATCAGATAAATCTGTGCCGGGTACCGAGGATTGAACCCCGGCCGCCAGCATAGAATTCTGACACCTTAGCCCTAGATCGCCAGGTCACCGTTAATTTAAGAGAAAGTAATACCCGATACACACGCGTAGAAGACTATCGATGTAGCGTTTGGTGTGAACGTTGTGACAGACACCCTGAACAAACTTGACTCTATGCCGACCTGTCCCATCGATCTAAGAAACAATGACTTTACCTCCTTTCTCCTCCAAACTCCCGAGAAGGAGGGAAACATCTCAAGAGCAAATAATAAATAGGCCTATGAAACTTAAATAAGTACTACATGAGAGAAAGTAAACTAGCAAAATATTCAAAGTTATTTTACAATATTAAAATATATACAGTTCAAAGACTGGAAACTCTTCATATAAAACCGTGTTTTCACCACTCTTATAGCACATACGTTTTACAAATCTCCGTAAAGTTGGCAAAAGAAGTTTTCTTGGTGCCGATGCGAACGACCTGAGGTGGCCTCATGACAAACTTCTGCTTCTTGCCCGTGACCATGTCTGGATTCTTGTCGCGCATGATGTCGAACACGCGTGTAAGTAATTCGTCATACGTGTAGTCTCGGTCCTGGCCGAACCAGGCGGTCTGGCTGTCCTCAACTGTGAACAACAACAAACAATAATCGGTCTCTCCTGGTATCCTGCAAGAAGGACTGTGAATGTATGTGATGTAAAGGATATATGAGGAAGCTAAACTAACTCTTCCTTCTTCCTTATTACTTACATCACATACATTCACAGTGTTTCCTCACAGTTTTCATAAAATGCAGAAAATAATTTAGAAGCTTCAAACAATAACGAACTAGTTTCAAGTGTTGTCATTTACTTGAGAAACACGAAACATATAAATGGCAATGCAGTAGAGTCATTGCTGAGCAATTTGTGGCTTACTCACTAAAAGAGCATTAAAAATAGATGAACGTTAAAAAAATATCATGCATAGTATAACAATTAGAATCCTACTTAGGTAGAATTAAACACTTTGAATTACTTCAAAATAGGTATTTGTTTAAAAAAAATATCCTTATTAGGCCTATCTCTAATTGGGAGACTTCGCCACCAAAATAAGGATCCCACCTACCCTCTTGAAACAAATAATTCAGGGTACAAACATGGAATACTCATCACACTTGTTTTAGTGTACGTATCAAAAACTCATTATTTAACTTGTGACGCGAGCTCGGCCACGAGTAGATGGAATAAACAAAGGAATGTAATGCGGAGGTGAAAAAGTGTGGAATAAAATTTAGCATGGTGATGACACGACCAAGAGAGGTGTGCAAGAGACCCGTGGAAAAGAAAAGTGCCCTTAAAGATTTAGCAAGAGCTGCATAGAGCATACTTAATACCAATAGTTACACATGCAGCGAAAACTTGATGGGCTTTGGATAAAAGAGAAACGAGGAAAGTGGAGGCCATGAAGAGCACGCTAGTTGTCACCAGAAGAGATAGGATTAGGAATGAAGATGTAAGATCTAGAGATGGGGTACATGAGAGAGGATTCCAGGAAGATTAATGAATATAAAATATGGTGGGAAGAGACCGCAAAGGAGACTAAGGAAGAGATTGGAGTAACAAATAGCAGCGAGTGAGAAGAGGAGAGTGGAAGAGATTGCAGGAGGAAGAATGGTGGAAGGACAGAGGGAGATGGAGGCATTTTACTAAACAGACTCGGCCACAGGGTGGAAACAGTTCATGAAGATGATGATATAGGCTATAATTACATTTTAAAGTTAATATTTAATTTCAACCAAAATGTAAAAGTTTTTTTAAAAATCCTCTAATTAAATCATATTCAAATGTTTATAATCAAAAATATGCTCAATTAATTACCCAAAATATTTTTAATATTGATCCACCGCGCAGGTATCAGAGTTTTTAACAGTTAAATTGAGAACCTTGTATAGGAAACCTGATGTTCGTAACATTACTTAGCTTTATTATTAGCACCGCGTCTTACTACCCGTTCGGGTTATACGCACTTACACTAATGTGTAATGGTAGGGTGATTGTGAGATGAAATGGAGGACCTACAGTTTAACGTGGAATCCGAACCACGGTGGAGGCCTGGCATTCCCCACATTCACAAGATGTCTTGTCAGAGGTGAAAGAAGGGTTTGGTAATCAGATAAATCTGTGCCGGGACCGAGGATTGAACCCCGGACCTCCAGCACAGAAGTCTGACACCTTATCCCTAGACCGCCAGGTCACCTATTACTTAGCTATCTTCTCAATGAGAGAGTGTAGACAAGTGATGGTGAGGTCAAGATGAAGGCGAATTGATTCTCGAGGTCAGCCTTGCATCAGTGATGAAATGAGTGAGGGGTTTGTCTCAATCAGACTCGGACCTTCTGTCTAAGTGACTCTCCAGCGTGTATAACAACTATAGCTCGAGGGTTGTTGAACTTGGACACACGACAGAAACTAACACCTTCAGAGGTGCACGTTCTCAATACTCTGACAAATATTTAAAGTTGTATCAAGCAAATGTGCATTCTGTGTCAGATATAGACTAAAACACGTATCTTGGTGTTGTACATAGTAATGTATTTATCATACAACTCCCAGAGAATACAATGAGAGTGTAAAGAGCCTTTTAGAAAATAGAAACATGTCTCGAGGTAAACATTAATAGTGTTTTACTATATTATATTCTTTAAATTGAAAAACGACACATGGATATGGGAATCAAACCCGGGACCTTAGGATTATTGTCCAGGTGTCATTTTTCAATTTAGAGAATAGCATATTTAGATGCAACCAACAACTATAATAGTTTTTCTATATAATCCATCATTTTACTATACATGTTGAGAGGATGAGTGTGGATCGAGTGACGAAACAAATATATGAAGGTAGAGTGTGTGGAGCAAAAGAAGGGGCAGGCCATGTAAGATGTGGCTAAATGTGGTAGACGAATGTGTGAAAACAAGAAACATTAATATTTTTGATAATAAAAGAGCATGTATGGATGTTGTTGAAGAAAGGAGTATGGAGAATTGGGAGAAAGTTGGTGACGATGTATTAAATACAGGATTGTATGTAAATTCATTCCACAACTATGGATTCCAAAGACGATTCAATATTATGATAGTTAGCTGTTTTTATTGAGTATAGTTTTAGCTTTAAAATGAAAATTCCAAGGAAAATCCATCAGAGGAGATTCTCACCGAGAAAAATTGTAAAATGTGATGATATTTGGGGCCTCTAATCGAGGTTTTAGACAACTGTATTTTTAAAGCTATTTGTTAATGATGTTGATGGATCTTCCCAGTTACGAGTGTCATTTGTTTCGACATTCAACCATTCATTTCGTGGAGGAAATCTAACAAGTTTCGGCTCGTAAACACTCCAGGTTCTATCAAGTGAGCTACTTAAAACATTACCTAACCTTCTCAAGGTTACTAATGAATAGTATGATAGTAGTAATAGTAGTAGTCTTACGACTAGTTGGAAGGGACAAGGGCGCTACTAGCCGACTTGATTAACTAAGCTTTCCAAACAATCTACAATCTCCTCTCAATGTTCGATGAGTTATGGAGTTGAGAATGTTGAAGAGTTGGGAAATTTAAAGTTTGTATGTACTAGTTTGCTTTCATTGTTCAAAGTATTGTGGTACAGAGTAGTTCTAGACACGCCCTGTACCCCCTTACCCCCCCCCCCTCTCCACCAGCATAAACACTTGCAATCAATAATTATACCTTTCAAATCATGATCAGTTGTACAGTGTTTTTTCCACTCTCTCTCTCTGTGTAATTGTGGGCACACTTCCTCTAAATTCAACCTTCCTCATCCCTAACTAATTAGTTAATTCATATATATATTATTATTATTATCATCACCTTGTCTTACTACCCGTTCGGGTTGTACGCACTTACGCTAATGTGTAATGGTAGGGTGATTGTGAGATGAAATGGAGGACCTACAGTTTAACGTGGAATCCGAACCACGGTGGAGGCCTGGCATTCCCCACATTCACAAGATGTCTTGTCAGAGGTGAAGGAAGGGTTTGGTAATCAGATAAATCTGTGCCGGGACCGNAGGGTTTGGTAATCAGATAAATCTGTGCCGGGACCGAGGGTTCAACCCCGGCTGCCAGCATAGAAGTCTGACACCTTACCCCTAGACCGCCAGGTCACCCTTCATATATATTTGCATATAACCTGAAAAGGTAGACAGACGTGTCAATATCCCAAGCCCCGTGTGTTATAAAAACGCCGCGCAGATTATTGACTCATGGTTGACATGTGAAAGCAGGCTGGTCATGCAACTTGTTTAGAGTTCACACGATAGTTGTTGATTGCGTGGTTTTGTGCTTTGCAAGGAAAACACTATACAAAACAGTGAATTTAGTATCCACAAATAAATCCTTTAAAAATTTTAGTTAACACCGATTAACTAATTGGTAATTACTATATAAAATGATTGAAATTTTTGAAAATTTGAGAAAAGGTCACCAAACAGCTTTAAATCGATTACATTTTTAATGTGATTCTATTATTTTCTAAATAGAAAAGTATATTAAGAGTTTTGAAAATTCCCTCAAAATTAAGGTTCACCCTTGTAGAACATCTAAACACAAGTGTAAATAGTTTAGCACCAGCCCGCTTCGGTGGCTGCATCGTCTAAGGTTCTACGCTCGCAATTGACTTGTGTGATGATGACGGGGAGAACGAGGTTAGAATTCCTGTCGGATATACTGAGAGGTTTTCCCCCCTAAATGGTTTTCCAATCTCCCTCCAAGCAAATGCGGGCACATTTCCTATAAATAGATAGCCTAGTCCCTAAAACCATTAGCGTAATTAGTACATATAATGGTAAAACGATTATGCACGGGGAGGTTGTTTTTTTTCTGTTGAAACAAGTGCATCTGCACCAGCGTATCGACCAAACTTAGAGAGATATGTGTTTATATAATCAGAGACTGGCCGGTCGACTCTTAGCGAGACTTGTCAAACCAGTTTGTTGAATAATCCCATACCCTACATACTTGACTTGCCGGACAATATCCACAGCCATCACGTGTAACAAATACTCTGGACATTTAGTCCTCAAACCTCAACGGAAGCTTAAAAGTCTTAGGGTGACCTGGCGGTCTAGGGGTAAGGGGGCGGCCAGACTGAGCGCGCGAGCGACTAAAATATAAAATAGAACACATGTATTCTAATGGGAGGTGGCCACACTGGAGCGAGCGAGCGAGCGCGCGAGCGACTGAGCGCGCGCGCTTGAAAGATAGAACTGTTTCTATTTTTCAAGCGCGCGCGCTCGACCCGGTACAGTCTAGTTTACAGGCGCTAGGCAATATTATTGTATGCTGGTTCATTGAGTGCTGGGAAACTTCTCATTTTGACATTATATTAGACTTTTTTCTATCAGTGATAGATTTAACACACTTGCTATTAATGGCCTAATTTAATTGGTAAGACCATAAATATATGTAAGCCCGATATGTTACAATACTTCACTATTATAATCAAAGTAGGCCTTTACAAATAATAATCACCATTAGTTTGGAGAGTATGAAAAAACCACAACAATAAATAAGTTTTAAGAATCACCTTCAGTTCACTGAGCCTTCGAACCTTTATCTCCCAGTCAAAAGCTATGGAGTGCAATGTACCATTCCGCCACTGGTGCGGCTAATCTGATTTTAAAACACTTCAGTACATTAAAAAAAATTGTTGTAAGAATTTTCGAGGAGCAGAGATGTACCAAGTGTATTTGACAGATACATCTTCTCTAATGAACTAGGGTCTGCTAATTACGCGCTCGCTCGCTCGCTCGC
>CABFOW010001832.1:52201-70150 GCA_902141385.1 Timema californicum
TATACGCACTTACGCTAATGTGTAATGGTAGGGTGATTGTGAGATGAAATGGAGGACCTACAGTTTAACGTGGAATCCGAACCACGGTGGAGGCCTGGCATTCCCCACATTCACAAGATGTCTTGTCAGAGGTGAAGGAAGGGTTTGGTAATCAGATAAATCTGTGCCGGGACCGAGGATTGAACCCCGGCCGCCAGCATACACAGCCACTGTTAATATTTAAATAAAGTTATCTTCTCTAATATTCATATGAATCTCAATATCTATAACAAGGACCCAACCTAAAAACGTGTTTTACAAATGACTTCCTCTTACCCCCCAATTTTATGCCTTACTCCCCTCTCTAATAGCTTATCTGACTTATTTTAAATTTAATAAATAATTATATAATCGCACATAACGAGGCTTCCTACAAGTGTTATTTAATTAAATCTAAGATATTATCAGTAAGAACTATCTTGATCTTTGTACCCATTATGTTATGGTACATTTATAGTTATTAGTTATCAAGGTCGACATTTTCTCAGGAGTTTAATTACGGAACCCCTTGCGTGCAAGACATTCCCCGTACGACAGCCAATCGGATGTATTGTTTCCCCTCGCGTGCAAGACATTCCCCGTACGACAGCCAATCGGATGTATTGTTTCCCCTCGCGTGTGAGACATTCCCCGTACGACAGCCAATCGGATGTATTGTTTCCCCTCGCGTGCGAGACATTCCCCGTACGACAGCCAATCGGATGTATTGTTTCCCCTCGCGTGCGAGACATTCCCCGTACGACAGCCAATCGGATGTATTGTTTCCCCTCGCGTGCGAGACATTCCCCGTACGACAGCCAATCGGATGTATGGTTTCCCCTCGCGTGCGAGACATTCCCCGTACGACAGCCAATCGGATGTATTGTTTCCAACATAAGAGTTAGCGTCAAACTTTGCATTTATAAAGTATGTAAGCACACAGGCAGGAAATATCATGAATAGTCAACACAGGGTGCAAGAACCAGTTGATAACACAGGGTGCAAGAACCGGTTGATGACGCTGGGGTCTGCCTAGGCACGCCCGAGTACCGAGTGGCAATAATAAAAAATAGAAGTATTATTCTATTTAGCACCGCGTCATACTACCTGTCCAGGTGATATGCTTGAGCACTAATTACACTAGTGGGTTCGGGATTGGAAAGGTTGAATTTAGAGAAAGTGAACCCACATTTGTGTGGAGGGAGAGTGGAAATCCATTTGGGAAAAACCACCCCCAGTTCACTCAGCTGAGATTCAAACCTCAATCTCGGTGTCCTCGGGCCGTCTAGATCAACACGAAACTAGCGTGTTGACTAACCACGCCACCGAGGCGGGTCGGATGTATTAAAATATTATAAATATTTTAGCTCTTTAAAACTACACTTTATTATTAGGGCAGAGTAATTTCACCCAGAAGAATAATAAATTATGGGAGATAAAACGTATTTTGCTAATTTAATCCCATCATAAAGATGTGAATTAGTAAGAGATTATATTTTCAGGACTTTATAGCCCCAATAAAATAAAATAGCCCACTACCATATTATGCTTTAGAAAAAAAAGTTTCTTGGCGGTGATGTTCCAATTTCACAAACGGCATATTAGTATAATTTAATATTATTTCTATTTAAAAAATGACACCTTGACACGGGAATTGAACCCAAGACCTTTGACTTAGTTCGCCAATGCTCTAACCACTAATCTATCCAGAAGTCACCCTGTGCATCAATTTAAAGTGTGTGTGTGTGTGTATATTTATAAATCCGCAAATGTTGGCACTATCATCGCTGACTGATTGCTGGCTCAAGTCATGGAGATTTATTTTTGTTTATAAAAGTACATTATATTATATTGTTTATCCATTTAAAAAAAACATGGTTTGTGTAAAAATAAGGCATATATAAGCATTAATAAATGCCCCACTATACATCATACATTACAATAGTAAAAAATTACATGTTAAATTGGAATAAATTATGTACCATTTTATATTAATCAGTTTTCCTGCCATATTAGCCCACCCCCCTCTCGCCCCTACTTATAATACTAGTGCTAAGTTGGGCCCGCTCCGCTGGTTGTCATAGGACATAATCGAGAAGCACTTCCTTCTAGCAGCAGTGTGTTAAAACTGAATATCTTCCAATATCAGGAAGTTATTCGAGATAACACCCACATCCCCGACATGTAGGTACCTGCACATCAACATTCTGGATTTTAACCGTAAGAGAAAAAAATAGTAGCCCCTATTGTGCCCATTCTTTAACGTGTGCACGTAGTTACCCAAATTTACAACAAAGAACTACATCTTCCAAGTGCAAGTGGCTTCTGGCATACCTTACAATCTTTCAACGTGGTTGAAATATAACTACTGTAGGTAATCTGAAAATGAACTGTAACTTATTGTCCTATTCTACTACAAGTTTAACTGATACTAGTTTTAAGATATTATAATACAAACTAACCCTACGAAACTTACCCTAACCTTCTTCACATGTCCATTTCATGGAATGGGCAAAAAATAGTCCGGTTCATGACTTGGGTAATGATTAGAGCTGTCCGGTTCATGACTTGGGTAATGATTAGAGCTGTCCGGTTCATGAATTGGGTAATGATTAGAGCTGTCCGGTTCATGAATTGGGTAATGATTAGAGCTGTCCGGTTCATGACTTGGGTAATGATTAGAGCTGTCCGGTTCATGACTTGGATAATGATTAGAGCTGTTGTCCGGTTAATGAAATGGGTAATGATTAGAGCTGTTGTCCGGTTAATGAAATGGGTAATGATTAGAGCTGTCCAGTTCATGAATTGGGTAATGATTAGAGCTGTCCGGTTCATGAATTGGGTAATGATTAGAGCTGTCCGGTTTATGAATTGGGTAATGATTAGAGCTGTCCGGTTCATGAATTGGGTAATGATTAGAGCTGTCCGGTTCATAAAATAGCACAAGTGCTATCCAATTCATGAAATTGATTAATTTTTGCCCGATCCGAAAAATGGACAAGATAAAAGATCAGTTCACAGAATGAGCGGAAATTTGCCCAATTCATGAAATAACCAATTTCACTTTTGGGGTGTAAAATAGTATATATATCACAATGATTTTTTCATCATGCTCCTGTAAAATATTTATTTGATAAAAAAATTACCAGTCTACACTAAGTTGATTTTCCTCTGCCTCATTTTATTATTTATAAAATATTGTAGAGAAAAATCTAGTTCTATTCCATTCAAAGCAGCTAAAATCACATTTTGCGGCGTTTTTTAATCCTCCCTGAACTTCTGATAATAATGATAATTAAATAATATCTTAATTTTTAAATATTCTGGAACAAGTTTATTTTCCTTAGTTGTAATCAAACATATAGGTCCACCTAAGTGGGAGTTCAGTTATATCGAGAATAGCAGTTATTAGCATTTTATGAAAAATGATTAACTTCCTAGACTAGAATCTTTCTCAAATTTGGTTACTTCAATTATAAACCTCAACTTATCTCTTGTTCTGTTGTTATAGCTGTAGTTTCTGAAAACTTATTACATATCTGAGGTATTTAATGTGCACTTTCATTCCACAAACCATCCAGGGTTCTGTTACGCGCCACAATCGGCACGGGACCGACGGCTTTACTTCCCCTCCGAAGAAAGCTGTGCTGAGGATTTTTATCGCCCAAGTAGAGTCGGTAAACTCCAGTTGGGTTTGAACCCAGGAACATCTGATACCTCAATATCACCGAGGTCGTTGAATGTTTTTAATTTTATATAGTCTTCATCTTTTGTTTTCTGTTCCATGGCAATATTGACTAAAGGCGTTTGATAGAGTTAAATGGAAGGAACTGATGGAAATACTCAAGATCAGTATCAGCTGGAAGGACAGGCTGATTGTAAACCTGTACCTGGGACAGCGAGTGAAGGTGGAGGGACACAAGTCTGATTGTAAGCCTGTACCTGGGACAGCGAGTGAAGGTGGAGGGACACAAGTCTGATTGTAAACCTGTACCTGGGACAGCGAGTGAAGGTGGAGGGACACAAGTCTGATTGTAAGCCTGTACCTGGGACAGCGAGTGAAGGTGGAGGGACAGAAGTCTGATTGTAAGCCTGTACCTGGGACAGCGAGTGAAGCTGGAGGGACACAAGTCTGATTGTAAACCTGTACCTGGGACAGCGAGTGAAGGTGGAGGGACACAAGTCTGATTGTAAACCTGAAACCTGTGCCTGGGACAGCGAGTGAAGGTGGAGGGACACAAGTCTGATTGTAAACCTGTACCTGGGACAGCGAGTGAAGGTGAGGCTGGAGAGACCAACAGTGTAAAGACAGTAAGAGGAGTGGGACAGGGATGTTGTTTGTCACCCAGTCTGTCCAACTTGTATGGAGAGGAGCTGCTCAGGGAAGCTTCAGAGGGACGTAGTTATTTCAGGACAGGAGAAAGTGTCATCAACACAGTAAAATACACAGACGATCTAGCATTGCTGGTCAAAAATAAACAAGAGTTGCAGGAAATGATGGACCAGCTGGTGGAGACAGGGAGGAGATATTGCATGGAGATCATCGTTTAGAGGTCAAAATTGGTGACAATTTCAAAATATGAAGAGCCGCTGGAAATCAAAAGTGGAAAGCATAGAGCTGTTTAAGTACTTGGAAGTCTGCTGACAAATTATGCCTACCGCACCGAGGAAATTAGGTCGATGATGGTCATGATCAAGGAAGCTTTCAACAACAAAAGGTTATTGCTACCAGCAAGATGAGTTTCGAGCTGAGGAAGAAAGTGATGAGATGCTTCATTTGGAGCATCGCGCTATATGGAGCAGTGACTTGGACTCTTGGAAAGATGGAAGAGAAATACTTGGGGAGCTTTGAAATGTGGTGCTGGAGAAGATTTGAGAAGATCAGGTGGACAAATGAACATGTATTAAGAAGAGAGGGTGGGAAGAGAAACATTTTGTGTATAATTCTTAGGTGCAAGGCAAACTGGATCATACACAGCCTTAAGAGGAACTGTCTTTTACACGACATCATATAAGAAAAGGTTGAAGGAAAGATAATCTAAGGAAGGAGGATTCAAATACTAGATGACTTGAAGGAAAGAAGAAAATTCTGGGACATGAAGGAGGCAAAGTACAGGGCACATTGGCAGTCTACGTTCACTGACGAAAGGAATGGACCTGTCATATGACAGCACACCTAATAATAATAAAAAGCTTTATCACACCAATATATATTTTAATTATTTGGTTTTCAAATTTTCATTGCCAAATTTGTATAGTTTCTTTCTAAGCTTAAAATATGATTTTAGAATGGGGTGAAGAATAAATAATAAAACCTAAACTGATTAATACTTGTTTTAAACTCTGTATAATCTCAGTCTATTTATTCACAAAATAATATTAACGGAATAATAATGAGACCTTTAAAAAAAGTGACAAACTTTAGATAAACATACTCTTAACAGCTAATACATACCTTCAAATTTTTCTTGTAGTTTACAAGTTGATCGGCTGCTGGGTCACGTGAAGCCATTTCAAATATGGATTATTCTAGGCTTGCTTTAAAATGATGTAGCACTTTATTTGACAGAAAACTAAACGCATTAACGAGAAATCGGTTTTTCACTCAATGTGTGACCTGCTGGAATCTTTCTACTTTATATACATACAACCACTTGAGGAGAGAGAGCAGATACGAAATAGTAAACATAATAAACGAAATGCGCATGCGTTGTTTGCGTTGTCAAAACATGACAAATAAACGTCAGAGTTATGTTCGCGTCGCCTGTAACAAGCAGTTCTAGCATTATGCTCTTTAGCGTTAGACTGGCGGGAGCAGGCTCACAATCAGGCTGTTCGCGTCACCATCGTAGCTGTAACCGTGGCGGGAAAAAGCTGCCTTTTCAGTTCCATCTCTCGAGTGGGAGTGAGTTTGGCAGGTTTGAAACGAGAAAGGAAGAATAATAAAATGTGCACTAACATGAATAATAGATTTAACCTAAAAACTTTAATTAATTTAACAACATTGACATATTTTGATTTGACTACAAGAAAATGTTTGCACACATCGTGACAGACAGTGAAATAAATGGGGTTGTGAATGAAATATCCAATTCAATCACTTTTATTATAGACGGTTTGAAGTAATTGATTTAGATCGGTAAGTAATCAGGTTTAGGTATTTACTCCTCACACCCAATCTACCTTAAATTATTGTCAATTTAGATATTCCCTTTCTCGTAGATCTGCGGTCTTCCAAAGTTTCTTTTTCGTCTATTTAAAAAAAACAAGTAGAACAAAATTTATAGAGCCCCTTAGTAGTAAGCTATTTTACAACTATTTTTTAAACGTGTGTTTTAAAAAATAACCTGTTTTTTACCAGACAGTATATTTGCTGTCGCAAAAAGTAGTATATTGAAAGTAAAACAAAACCAAACTAGGGGACCTAACGAAAATTGTAGACTTCAGTTGCAAGTTAAATAAGGATAAAAACCATCTTTTCTGAAAATAAGATTTAAAATACAAGATAACAAATAGCCCGCGTCAGTGGTTGCATGATCTAATTAGATACTCTGTCTACACAAGTAGTGGGGGAAGAGTCATTTTTCAAAGTTAAATATTTCCAAAATATAGGCTTAATCATAGTCATTTTGAAGCATTTTCTCTAATGTCAGTAGAAAGTATATAATGATGTTTTAAGTGGACTAAATCACGACATAATCATCATTAATACTTGTTTTATCAGATGATCAAGAACAAAGATTACTTCCGCCATCTTAAAACAAAGAACTTAAATTAGTAAAAAGCTGTTCGCGTCGCCTCAGAGAGATTAGCTTGTTCCATCTGATCCCGACTTAATACTGTACTCGTCACACGGGTAGGACTGTTCTCGAAAGTCGACGCGATCACAACTGTGGTATTACATTGTCAGAAAAAATAAAGCTAAAGTAGGAAATGCGTTAAAGAGGAATTTTCATCGCCATCTTGTATGTGGAACCAATTTATTATGTCTATATTATTATTCAACATTAAACCACATAAGCTTTGGTTAAAGATCATACTATAGTGGATGCTTATAATAGAAACATGTAGAATTTGACCAAACCTCATTTTTAATATTTAATGGTCATATTAATTTTGGTACACCACTGCAACCCATTCCACACACAAATACACCTTTAAGTAATGGATTTAATTATTTTAAACACAAATATTATATATTTCCCCCACTTCCCAAATAGATAGAAGGTTGAAATTTTGCGTAGTTATACATCGGGAAGTACTGGGGAAAAAAACTACAAAAATAAAAATAATTTGAAATGGAGTGCCTGAAAAGAGAGGTTGGGCTATTAATAGAAACCACTTTTTGGATGAGGTAGAAAATTAAAATTTAGCATAGTACAAGTAGATAGACAGCTCAAGACAGCCAAATCTACATTTGACTATGAAATTTATGAGTTAATTAGATTTAAGGGAGCGGGGTTCACAATTTCTATAACTAATGTAAATTATTAATTCACAGTGTGGAAGAAAATTTAAATTCGTCAGGCAGGTAAAGGGATTCCTCCTAGTAATCATAAAGGTTTGAAAATTTTAAATATTAAAATGAGTTTTTGATATGTAGAATAGGGGGAGTGGGGAGCACTGACGACATACACATACAAAAAGTTAATTATAGCAGGTGGGTAGATGGGCAATGCAGATAATTCAATAAGTTCTAACATTCCAAAGTGGGAGTTTGGAGAAATCGCTGGAGGGGGGGTGACAGCTCAAAATTTAAAATTGGAAGTTTCAAAGTGAGCGTTTGTAGAAATAGTGGGAAAGTGAGGGGGGTGGGGGTGGGGGGAAGAAGGGCGCTAAGATTTTCTTCACTAACATAAATAACTACCTATATCTTTGGTAGAGAACTGAAATTTGGTAATAAAATATAAAAACCACTCCAAATTAACATACAAGTAAAATGGGGGATTGCGGGGAGGTATATTATTATTATTATTAGCACCGCGTCTTACTACCCGTTCGGGTTATACGCACTTACGCTAATGTGTAATGATAGGGTGATTGTGAGATGAAATGGAGGACCTACAGTTTAACGTGGAATCCGAACCACGGTGGAGGCCTGGCATTCACCACATTCACAAGATGTCTTGTCAGAGGTGAAGGAAGGGTTAAGGAGGTATACAAGAAATAAAAATTGGTCAGAAATGTAAAGGCATAAATAGCAAAATGAGTGTTAAATATCTTATCTTTATAACTGGCAGCTGATGAAATAAGAATTGAATTTGTGAGGAGGCTATAAGGACCCCTCAAAACCACCATCAAGGTATGAACATTCTTAAATTTAAAAATTAAATGTGAGGAAATGGGAAGGAGTTTAAAAGCTAATAGTAGTTGTGTAACCCCCGACCCTGACCATCACTCATAAATAACAGTCAGGTTGGTCACGTGAGAGTTTTATTTTTATTCAAGAAAAATAAATACGAGAGAGTGAGACATGGAGAGTGTTAGGCGCTGAATCCATGAACAATCAAGATAGAACAATCATATAAGAAACATGTGGGGCGCCTTCCCTCGCTCTCGAATGGCGACCCAAAATAAATCATACAATCTGCAGTAAAATGTACCTTCGTACAAATTTCAAGATAATAATAATCGATAGTCAAAAAGTAAAAACAAAGTAATAATCATGTCAAAAAGATATTTACTCGCCATCTCCGACAGTTCTCAGACCGCCTGAACAGTAAACAATGAGTTCCCAATAACATATAACTCCCCATAACGGGCATCTTGCTATATTTGGGAAAACCTCTCACCCCAGATAAGATAGAAGGTGTTATCTGTGCAGATATCCATGATCTAGAAGTAGATCCTAGCCTTTACCATATAATTAAGAACATGACTCATGATATGAATAGAAACTACGTATGCATGTTAGAACAACTTTGTCTCATCTCACACACTCATCTCTACACTAACAATCTCCTGCACACCTTATTATAATTTGAAGTGCACCATTGTTTGTTTACATCACCGTGGAAACCAAGTATTATAGCCGTACATAGGTAAATAAAATATTTCTCTCTGGTTAAAAAATAACAACAAATAGATAGAGAGTGGGAAGAGGGGTCGTTTTGAACTTCTCATCATGGTGTGAAGGGGGAAAATATACTTTTTAATCCAAATTAAACAGTGAAAGATGAAAATATTTACAAGTAAAATGTTTAACTACAATATGAAACCTGAGAAAGGGAGGGAAGTTGGTCAAGTAACAGGCCCCCTCCCCTCCCCCCTAATGGAAACATCAGGGCAGGCCAGTGAACTTCGTTTATGTATTTTGAACTTATAAATCAAAATATCAATTTAAAAAGCAATCATTATTGTTAGTATGCACTAACAATGGCCCAGGCAAATTTTTGGGCCGCATCGAGACATATATAAAATACAATTTATTATATAAAATAATCATACATACAATACAACTTATGAAATCAATTTATTCTTACCTTTAAATTTACACAAGACATAAAAATTATCAATGTTTTGATTTTCAAAACTACTTATACATGTTCATCGGGATGTTTGATAGAAATTGCATAAAACTTGATAGGAATATATATTTTAGTTCTGGTATTTTTAGATTTACATTTTCTCGTGGATAGTTTGCCCGGTGCTGTACTAGAATTTGCTATGGTGACTCATTTGTAAATAAACCTTTCAAAGCTCTGGTTAGTGAGCTAACAACAGGATCAAATACATTTGTTTCATATTTGATATTCAAAAAAGTAAAATGTTTGAAGTATTTGAACAACAATACTTACAAAGTGAAAATAGATATAGCTATACACGATTCACAAATAAGTTCAAAGCTTAGTTTATAAAATTTGATTGTCTTGGTCATGGAATCTAAATTAATTTAAATTGGCAATATTTTCTTCATAAAATTTTAACATGAATTTAAATCAATTGATTAAAACAGTTTAAACATTTCTTTATAAATTGTAACTGATATACCTGACAACTATTCCTCAGAATAAACACAAACTTATACAAATATATTACGATTCAATAAAAAGTTTCACAATAAAGTAGTCCCTGTCATTTATCCACTTTTTTATGGCCGGCAGAAATCTCAAAGATCACATCTCTCATTCTCTGAAGTTCGTTAAGTTTTACTCGTACGGAATTCAGTTCGGCATCCTTTTCATTCAGTCTTCTTTCTTGAGATTTCGCAAACATATTCAGATTTGAGACCTCCTATAAAAATCATAAAACACAAATATTATTATTATTATTAGCACCACGTCTTACTACCCGTTTGGGTTATACGCACTTACGCTAATGTGTAATTGTAGGGTGATTGTGAGATGAAATGGAGGACCTACAGTTTAACGTGGAATCCGAACCGCGGTGGAGGCCTGGCATTCCTCACATTCACAAGATGTCTTGTCAGAGGCGAAGGAAGGGTTTGGTAATCAGATAAACCTGTGCCGGGACCGAGGATTGAACCCCGGCCGCCAGCACAGAAGTCTGACACCTTACCCCTAGACCACCAGGTCATCAATGTTAATATTAGAGATGTGATATGTATTAGAATATATGAGCATTGTGGGGGTTGGGGGGGGGATTGTAATAGAAATTGGGAGTTTGCGTAGATTTTGTTTTAAGTTTCATAAAAGCCAAACCATCTCATGAAATTTCTTTTCTTTGATTGAGAAAATTACTGATCATCGTTTATTAGACCAACGAATATGACGGTGATTACATAACTTATCTGGTACAACGCAGGAAATGTAATATCATGAGATGTCATACAAATGTTTATTGCCATTAAAAATTCGAAACGTAACAAGTGATGTCTTCTAACAAAACACTTCACTTACCGCTGTAAAA
Organism: Timema californicum; assembly: GCA_902141385.1. Classification (NCBI taxonomy): domain Eukaryota; kingdom Metazoa; phylum Arthropoda; class Insecta; order Phasmatodea; family Timematidae; genus Timema; species Timema californicum. The sequence continues at coordinate 63,089 of CABFOW010001832.1, forward strand.
GCTTCGATATTCTTTGATAGCTTGCTTATTTCCGCGTCTTTCTCCTGTATCACCCGGTCCCTTTTATTCATTCTGTCTTCCATTTTGGAAAGCATTTTATTCAACTCTGTAAAAAATAAATACATTTGTAATTAGGATAAAATATTCATTAAAATCATGATTTGCTTAAAACTTTGCTTAGGTCTGATTTGGTTTAATACAAATAAACAGTTTAAAATTAGCATCAAGACAAAAAAACAACACATAATGTTGTCAAGTGTAGAAGAAACAACAAATGAACAAAACTTTATTCAAGTTACAGTTTTAAATGTAAGAACAGTTACGAGTACAGTATATCGTGCTGGACTCATCAAACTCAATAATCTATTGCAAGCAGATTTCCATACACTTGAATCACAGAACCCTACACAAAATGTATTCACAAAGACTCCAAGAACAACCATTAATAGGAATATGCAAAATTCACATTTCCGATAAAACAAATTTTTACATAAATTCTACAGTTTTCACACTTATAATACAAATTTAATTTTTTTTTTCTAAATTAACACAATTTCTTTGTAATTTGGCAAATACCACATCATGCAATATAGTTTTCAAAGTGGTAACACTGGTAGCACTGTACCAGGGCTGCTGTTTATACAAATAGTATCAGTTTGTACTTATTTTATAGGTATAAAATGGATCACAGGAAAAATGATTGTTTTCAGGATATCATTTCCAATCAGCCATTAGTTTACACTTTGAACCTTAAACCATTATTTAGCCCAATGTTTTATTCTAAACTAAAGCATAAACAAAGCATTCTGAACTTTTCATAGTTACCTGAAATTTTAGAAGTGCTTTCTTTATTATTCGTTTCTAAGATTTGTATCTCTTTGATAGCCTCTTCATTTTTCCTCTTCAGTTCGTCGTTACTTTGCTGTGATTCCATCAGTTCCTCTTTTTTTTCATCGAGATTCTTACGAAGAGATTCAATGGTGGCTGTCAAATTGCCTATAACCAGCTGCTTGTTTTTATCCTCCTGCCAATAAAAATAGATTGTTTTAACTGACGGGGAAACACCAATCAGATGCATAATATAGAGTTACCTCTACATCTGATAAGCTTGCAAAATTATTATTATTAGCACTGCGTCTTACTACCCGTTCTGGTTATACTCACTTACGCTAATGTGTAATGGTAGGGTGATTGTGAGATGAAATGGAGGACCTACAGTTTAACGTGGGATCCGAACCACGGTGGAGGCCTGGCATTCCCCACATTCAGAGGTGAAGGAAGGGTTTGGTAATCAGATAAATCTGTGCCGGGACCGAGGATTGAACCCCGGCCACCAGCACAGAAGTCTGACACCTTACCCCTTGACCGCCAGGTCACCAATAAGCTTGCTAAACAAATACATGGCTCAATCTTCCGTGGGGAAGACCAAGGTGGAGGGTAGGAGGCCGTGAGGAAGACCACGGTGGAGGGTAGGAGGCCGCGAGGAAGACCACGGTGGAGGGTAGTAAGCCGCGGGGAAGACCAAGGTGGAGGGTAGGAGGCCGTGAAGAAGACCAAGGTGGAAGGGTAGGAGGCCGTGAAGAAGACCAAGGTGGAGGGTAGGAGGCCGCGAGGAAGAAATGGAGAGGCTTATGTTCTAAACAGACCCGGCCAGTCGCTGGAAGCTGTTCATGATGATGATGATGATGATGATGATGATGATGATGATGATGATGACGAAGTAGAACTGACCTGTTTATTTTTCTTGTATGCCTCGTCTGCCGCGACTTGTAAGTCATTGATGCGTTGCAGAAGTTTAGCCTTCTCCTCCCGCAAACCTTCCAGACACTGTTGGGTGTGGAAAAGAAGCTGTTGTCTGCGGCTGATCTCTGCCGTGAGTTGGGCCAGGCGGTGCTGCAGGTGGGTTGAGTGGGTGTTGGCCGCCTCCAGGCTCGACTGCAGCGCCCGCTCCGAGTGACTCATGGAGGCCAACTTGTACTCGTACAATTCCATCACGGCGGACGTTGAGATGTCACTAATCTGATACCATATAATAGTTGGTTTTTTTAGTACCGCATCATACTACCCATTCGGGTTGTAAGCTTATGTACTAATTACACTAATGGTTTTAGGGTTAAGGGCGGTTATATTTAGAAGAAGTGTACCAGCATTTATGTGCAGGGTAAGTGGAAATACATTTAAGAAAAAACCTCCTTAGTACATCCGACCGAGATTATAACCTCAATCTCAACGTCGACAGTCTAGTCTACTGCGAGAGTAGCGTGTTTTGACCACGCGGCCACGGAAGGTGGGTACATCCTCATTACGTGTCCATACCATCTCATGTACTCCCTGTACCCCTACTCCATTCCTAATCTTGCTCTCCCTCCCTCCGACAAACATTGAAACGGCTCCGCGCTGTTAGACTGACCTTGTTATTCTCGGCCATCTCCTGCAGTCGGGCGATAAACTGGTCAAGACAACCCTCCTGGGCGAGACTGAACATAGGGGTCATGTCGTGAGCGCTCGCGCTGTTGTATTCACCAAACAGAGTCGTGGACTTTGAAGAACCGCTCGACGGAATCAAAACCAGCGGTTCGAGGTCGCACAGCGATTTGGCCAGAGAATTAATGCTGGGGAAAACAAAGTACTTCACATGAAGACCAATATCTAGAAAATAGTTTGGAAACACTGTAAAATAAATGGACAGTCAACCTTACAGTTCAACCAAGAAATCAGTCTACTCTCGTGACCTGATGAAGCTGTCTGTGACAGTGAACACTTGTCCTGTGTTTTTTAGTGTTACATCTAAACAATTTCTACTCCAGTATCACCTAGGTAAGTGTGCTGGCTGTCCCTCCTAATTTAAACCATGAATATGGTCAAATAATTTCTTTTTAATCAGGAAAAAAAAAAAAAATTGATATAAACGGTTTACTATGAAATTATAATGCAAAATCGAATCTAATTGATTAAAATTTTGAGATCATATCTAAAATTTCGAGTACTCAAATTCAGCTTGAACTCGGAATTTTCAAATAGTTGCAAATGATCAAATTAATTTATAAGTAATACCATCTAGCGTTTCCCTTTCACTCATACACTATATTTTTAAAATGGTGTGTCTCTTTTCAATTCCTACCCCCAAAGAGTTTTTTGTATTTATTTTATCAGGTCAAAAGAGAGAAAGATAAGAATGTGTGTGTTATTGCCTTGAAACAAACCGAGACCAAGCCTGACGATGAACTGATAAACTTATTAAGTTAGACGCAACATACCTCTCGGAGGGGAACCCCACGGTGCTTGTGAGAGAGAGCACCTTCTTCTTGATGATCTCGGAACCGGTGTAGAGTGCGACCGCCAGGACCATCTGGACCTGTTTGTGTTGCAGCAGTCCCGAGTACAGATTGAGCCACTGTGCGTCGTGCGACGCCAGGTCCGACATAAGGTCCAGCGAGTGCACATACAGGGCAGTTACCTCGCTCTGGAAGAAGTTATCACCGCTCTTCACCTCGGTACACAGCAGCGGCTGGAACACCTTCTGGAGCACCTGAGGAAGCAGCCAATCATCTGAGGAAACAGCCAATCACCCACGTTCATACTGTGCCGAGTGGAAAACACCATTCAGAGATGTCATTCGTATGCTCGGTGTTCCCCTTTACCTCCGTGAGAGCTCTTAGCGAGCTCGAGGAAGGTTTTCCTCCCACGGGAAGAGGTAGTTTGGCGAGGGCGTGAGGCGCCTTGAGTGGTCCAGAGAGGTCGTCAGTCAGAAGGGTGAATTAACCTCCGGCGGTAAGAATCTATGTTGTTTGTATAGCAATAAATACAACGTCCTTTGACACTCGTGTTTATTGAAGGAAGAGTTCCTTATAATCTGGAGTAGCGTAACCTTTCAAGATGTTTGTGATGAACTGATCATATTGATCCAGTTTCCTTTTTCTTTAAAATCTATGTTTGAATAATCCGAGCCAGCAGGGTTCCCTGTGCAGCAGCAAGATTCTGATTGGAAGGTCAGAGTTTGAATCTCACCCGACTGTATTTGAGGCATTTTATTCCCTGCTTGGTTTTCTGTCTTTTCTCCCGGTGAATGTTTGTGCGCCGCCCTTTATATTCCGTTTTCATGGATTAGTTATTCTAGGAAACTTAACTGCCACCACCCTTGATTTAAAGTTGTAAGCGTGTCTATGTGTATTTAATTTTTGTATTTTTATCCGTGTAAAGAAGGTTTCCTAAACACGGCATGGTGGACAACAGAAGCAAAATAAAATTTAACAATTATATATAACCCGCCTTGGTGGCGTAGTTGGCTAATGCGCTTGTCGTGTTGAGCTCGACTGCTGAGGAGGGGGAGATCGAGGTTCGAATCTCGGTCGGGTGAACTTTTTTCTTTCTTTTCCTAAATGGTTTTCCACTCTCCCTCCACGCAAATGCGGGTTAACTTCCTCTAATTCAACCTTCCCAAGTCCTAATCCATTAGAGTAATTAGTACTTAAAGCGTATAACCCGAACGGGTAGTAAGACGTGGTGCTAAATATTAACAATTATATAATAGAAATTAATCAAATCTACTGTTTTCAACCTGAATAATTAAGTTCTCATATCAAGTATCTAAATATTTTATCAAAATTATTTACATTATTTAATTATGAAGCATTTCAACTTAAATAGACGACATTAAGGTTATATCTTCTTTTTTATCCCCTTCTGCTTATTTTATATAATTTTCTTCTGCAATGACAACATGTTTCGGTGATTTCTACGGTGACAAGATGTTTCAGTGATTTCTATGGTGACAAGATGTTTCAGTGATTTTTACGGTGACAAGATATTTCAGTGATTTCTATGGTGACAAGATGTTTCGGTGATTTCTACGGTGACAACATGTTTCGGTGATTTCTACGGTGACAAGATGTTTCAGTGATTTCTACGGTGACAAGATGTTTACAGTGATTTCTACGGTGACAACATGTTTCAGTGATTTCTACGGTGACAAGATGTTTCAGTGATTTCTACGGTGACAACATGTTTCGGTGATTTCTATGATGACATGTTTCGGGGATTTCTACAAAGACAACATGTTTTGGGGATTTTTCACCATTTTCAAGTCTGAGGAAAAACAATATTATTTAATTTATTGTATACAAATATGTTATAAAATTGTGAATTCAATAAATTAAACATTATAAATGAAACTAGTTAAGAGAAACTATAGTGTGATATACATTTTTTAAATTAACAAACCTATTTGTATACACCAGATTAAATAACATAAGGTTTTCCCCAGACTTGAAGATTGTGAAAAAACCCACCAAAACATGTTTTCATCGAAGAAGAAAATTATATGAAATAAAGAGAATGGGATAAAAAAAGAAGATATATCTGTAATATCAATTATTATTACTCCTTACCAAATAAACATGAACATAATTAACAGATGACACGGATAATTCACAAGGTTCCCACATTTCCTTACTTGACTATTGACGGCGTCTAGAATCTTCTGCTTCAGCGAGGACGTTTTGGACATTTCCTGAAGAAGTTGTATCAATGACGTAAGACGGGTTCGAGTGTCGGCATCCACGGGGAAGTTTTCATCTCCCCCCGTGTCGAGAATCAATAGCAGCCTCTACAGAGAAATTATATAATTATGTCTGGCCATTCTTTAACAATTATCCTTTTCCCCCCCTCTTGTGGTTTTTGGTCCAGTCTTTTAGGAAGTTGTACTGTTGAGCGTTACATGTTCGTCTCGATGAATTACGATAAAATGAAACCTAGTATAATAAGATTATGTATACTTATATTAGTAGTAACTTTAGTACTTTATTGTGAAGATTGTTTCAACTCATTAGTATATAATCAAATATTGTTGAAGACTGGATCAAAATGTATTTATATTATACGATGGTTAACCTGGCGGTCTAGGGGTAAGGTGTCGGACTCTTGTACTGGGGGTCTGGGGTTCAATCCTCGGTCCCGGCACAGATTTATCTGATTACCAAACCCTTCCTTAACCTCTGACAAGACATCTTGTGAATGTGGGGAATGCCAGGCCTCCACCGTGGTTCGGATTCCACGTTAAACTGCAGGTCCTCCATTTCATCTCACAATCACCCTACCATTACACATTAGCGTAAGTGTGTATAACCCGAACGGGTAGTAAGACGCGGTGCTAATAATAACATTTCCTCTGATGTTGATAACTACTCGGGTTGGGGGTGACAACTCACAGACAGGCCGTGGTCGAGCTGCTCCAGAACTCTCAGCCAGAGCGCCTCTTGAGAGCCACACGCCTCCTTCCTGGTCTCCATCGCGATGGTGCAGATGAGCTGCAGTGACTTGGTGCAGGCCATGTTGGTGGGGATCCAGTTCATGGCCTCCTTCACGATGTCCGGGTAGATGCTCGAGAGTCCGGGGACTTGCAGCATCACCAGGGACTCCAGGAACTCAAACAACACACTCACACACTCCGGTTCTGACGAGCTGTTTACTAGCTCCAACAGTCGAGAGGTGTCGCCCACGTACCTGCCACACATTCAATTAGTGAGACACGGAGAGTAAACACCCGCACATACACGGTGAGCTCCTAATTATCAGGGTGAGTTGGTAATGAAGATGGGCAGGGGTGTGCAAAGTCCACTTTTTAAATAGATTTGGTCAAAACTTCTTAAATAAAGAGAAAAAGTTTTGACCAAACTCCAGGACACCCTTGATAGTTAATCAAGATCTGTTGATATTAGCATGTGCAAAAAACTAAACTCTATGTTGCTACTGGAGAAATATTTGATTTATTTTGTTTGGCCACAACATTTCAATTCTGTAAAAACCGTAAAACTACTCACGTTCTCTTCGACCGCACCTTAAAAGTTACTATTATTATTATTAGCACCGTGTCTTACCACCCGTTCGGGTTATACGCACTTACGCTAATGAGTGATGGTAGGGTGATTGTGAGATGAAATGAAGGACCTACAGTTTAACATGGAATCCGAACCACGGTGGAGGCCTGGCATTCCCCACATTCACAAGATGTCTTGTCAGAGGTGAAGGAAGGGTTTGGTAATCAGATAAATCTGTGCCGGGACC
>CABFOW010001832.1:72619-115192 GCA_902141385.1 Timema californicum
ACTAAAATCCTCGAATCTTGAATATCCTCAAGGATCTGAGACTAAAATTTTCGAATATTGAATATCCTCAAGGATCTGAGACTAAAATCCTCGAATCTTGAATATACTTAAGGATCTGAGACTAAAATCCTCGAATCTTGAATATCCTCAAGGATCTGAGACTAAAACCCTCGAATCTTGGATATCCCTAGCACAAAGTCACTAAGATCATGCGGGTATTTATGTTTGCACTAACCTGAACCCTTGTGTTAATATTATCACCTTGTAGCTTCAGGATAGTTCTGAGGAACTGCTTGCTGTCTACAGAGCGCATGAGCGTGTATACCGCCGGCAGGTTCTTGTAACAGAGGTTCACCAGGACGCCTAACGCTAGACCAATCACATCCTTTTCGTTGCCTTCGATCCACTGCGTCAGAGTCGTGATCAGTTGGGGCAAATGAGCTTCTTGCCAAGAAATCCTGATGCCATACGTTAGTTCCTGAAGGAGAAATTAACGTAGGATTAAGAACGACGAGAAAATTCAATACATTTCCACACAACGTCTTAATAACCGTCCGTACTGATTGCGTTTAATTAAACTAATGGGCAAGGAATTATTAGCAAGGTGAAAATTTTTACTAAATTTACTCAAATGTGTTGGAGCAAGTGTCTTCAACCCGCAGCTCGTGACCCACTTGCGGCCTGCTGTAACATTTTTTTTTTCGCGGCCCATCGGCTCAATCAAACATTTTGATCAATTAGTATGTTGGGGACATTAATATGGTAACGATAAGCTCCAAATATAAGACTTTTTATTCTACTAAGATTCAGACCAAATTATTTCTTTGAAGTTTCCTCAAATTATCAATTATGTGCCGACCCAAGAGGATAGGAAACCAAAAAGTGGAAAATAATCTATACTTAATACACTTAATATAGATTCAAGATCAGGTCAAAGTTCGATTTCCTCCAGAGGGTGACCTTGGCGAGTCGACTATTTCTAAACAGGAAGTGTTTCCCCCCCTGGTGGCAGCGAGTGTAACCTGTAGTAACTGTAGGACCCGCAATCTCTTCTCCTGTATCAGATGGGAGCCCAGTAGTTTTGTCAATATGGGCGTGTACTTGTAGGTGTGTATGAGGGCAACTCGAGCAGAAGGGTTGCGGCAGGCGTGATGGAGGGTACTGATCGCGGACCACATGAGCCCAGATCTGGACTCCAACCCGGCCATAAGCTCATGAAGACTGACGTAAAACTCTGCCGCTATGCTGCTACCAGGGTCGAATATGCTCAGGTCCGAAGTCACACCTAGAATCTAAAAATATGAAATATAGTGTAAACATTGTGGGATGGTCAATTACACTTACAGAAATGTAAGATTTGCAGTTAGAAATTGAACATTTTCAAAATAATTAGCTCTTTCCCGTCCAATAGGACAAGGTTAGCATTATTATTACTAGCACCGCGTCTTACTACCCGTTCGATTTATACGCACTTACGCTAATGTGTAATGGTAGGGTGATTGTGAGATGAAATGAAGGACCTACAGTTAGAAGGAAGGGTTTGGTAATCAGATAAATCTTTGCCGGGACCGAGGATTGAACCCCGGACCCCAGCACAGAAGTCTGACACCTCACCCCTAGAACACCAGGTCACCCAATATACATCTTAAATGCATATATTATGACATCTAATAGTAAAAAAATACTTACCTGTAAATATCGCTGAAGAGTATTAAATGTTTTTTCTGTTTTATGCCTCGCATATTCCAAAGCGCTGGAAACAAATCCTTTCATTTGATGGTACTTGTCCATTTTAAAGATACTGAAACAAAATAATTATACTACTATAGACTAACAAACTTGACTGATACAAAAGAACAACTTTTTTATTTCAGATGTACACCTGTATGTATAGAATCGCACCTGCATTGGCATGGAGAGTAGGTGAGAAACCATTTATAAAAATCAGGGCCTCCACCCAACCGGAATTATAAATACAATTTCACCGTAAATGGCAGTCTAGTTTATTTCGAGAGTTGGGGTTTAAGGTATGGATTCTCAGCAAATATGTTTTTTTTTAAGATATCCAAGCTATTTTAGCGTAGGCAGAGCATCCAAAACACCGCGACCCAGAAAAATTTGGTTTATTTCCAGCCGATTTTTCTGCTGGTGTTGAGTCGATAGTATCACTCAGGCTATTGTTGAATAAATATTCTGAGCTCTGGACGATTTCTCCACAAAGCTCTTTACTTGCTCCGGAATCAAGGATTAAAGCTCTTTACTTGCTCCAGAATCAAGGATTAAAGCTCTTTACTTGCTCCAGAATCAAGGATTAAAACTCTTTACTTGCTCCAGAATCAAGGATTAAAGCTCTTTACTTGCTCCGGAATCAAGGATTAAAGCTCTTTACTTGCTCCAGAATCAAGGATTAAAGCTCTTTACTTGCTCTAGAATCAAGGATTAAAGCTCTTTACTTGCTCCAGAATCAAGGATTAAAGCTCTGTACTTGCTCCAGAATCAAGGATTAAAGCTCTTGCTTTCCCAAAAGGCCTCGGTTGAGACTTTCACTTTTCCCGCTAAGCAGCGGGCTGAGTCTAATGGTTTAGTCTAATACAACACTGCTGTGCTTACACCATGCTTGTAATCCCCACAGTTGGCACACATTATTTTGGACAACACCTGAAGCCCCATTAAAAACCTACGCAGCAGACGACTCACTGTCCACATCGGACATCCTAGTGCAGCCTGATCTCAGCTACCTCACGGGCCAGGCGATACAAGATCCTTGATCAACATAGTGTCACATGATCAAACAGGAAGAGGTCCTCCTAAAGCAAACCGCGATTGCTCTGCGGCTACAAACCCTCCAAGACTCCATGGCCAGGAGAGGTTCCAAGACATAGCCGCCAAACCAGTGGGCGCTTTGACGTCAGATGTTACGGCCCAGTCCTCCTACGGGACTCACGCCCCCGACTGCCAGAGCAGAGGCCTGGGAATCGCAAGGGTTGTTAGCCAAGCCAGGAATTGTCACCGCCGATAACACCCTTTGCCTGACATTGGGAGTGAAGGGCCAAGAGACTAAAACTACCTCAGGCCAGACACACCCACAAAGCCCGGCTCCTGGTCGGAATGATGCAACACTACTGGACTCTACCATCAGAGGCCAAACAACGCCTTCTCCAAGTCTTTTGTATTTTCTTTTCTGATTGATACGCTATCATTATTAACAAAATGATAAAATAAGAAAATTTTGTTTGAAAAAAAAAGTTCCTAAAATGCGTGATATTGTGTGTAGATTCCCCGAATGTCATATTAAGATATTAGACACATATCATAAAACAAAGAACATATTTTTATTAGTTCTATAAGTCTTGATGACACATACATCTCAACCAAATTTATAGCCTAATAGTTTTTGTCACGATTAATGTACTATAAAGTATTAGTCCGTTAGAAGTATTATATTAATAACGTCATAAGAAACATTCATGTTAAGCAGAACTCTTTATATTCTAGAATTTTGACAAATCTTAAACCTGTTATGAAGGATATTTAACTTACCAAATATATGCAAAAAAAACAAGATTTGCTAAAAATTAGATCAAGTGTGAGAAATCACAAATTAATTTATCATTTTAAAAAAGTTAATTGCTTTTGCATCAAGTGAATAACATACTTCAAATATAAAACGACAATAATTTACTAGTCAATATTATTATTTACAACAAAGCCGCCAAATTGTGATCAGTCTCACCACTACTATGTAAACTAACAAAAATTATGTAAAATTAAAATAAAGTTTATAAAATTAATTTAGCGTCACCGGTACATGAATTTGGCAGCACTAGCGTCAAATTGGTTTTAAATAAATTCATTGAATTTAGCATTTTAAGGGCACCGGTATCTCCAAAACATTTCTTCTTAAAACAGTTTAGTCTACATCAGAGTCAAAGATACCAGATTATAGTATTCAAATATATGTAAAATAAAAATCCGACTATATTTGCTTTAACCAGAAAGTCTTAAAATTATATAATTGCTATATCGTATATAAAATAAAACCTTTGTTAACGAAATAAAATAAGCTCTTTAAAATTAACAGTTATTAAATTCAGTGTGTTTAACTTGCCTTTGCCATTAAACTTCTTAATAAAGCTGGATGACATTTTACCTATCAACATTGTTAATTACACATACTAGAATACTATGTATATATTCTTTGTTTGAGATTTCCATTAGAACGTTTTAAATCTTACGATGTTAAATAAAATGCTATTTTGAATTATTTCTACAAACTAAAGAAGGTATTGGAATTACAAGGTATAAATTAAGAAAAGAGATAATAGTTTTTATACTGTTGTTAGCATTGTAATGAATCCTAATATATTAATTATGAATGTTTATTATGAAACTCTAAAACATGAAACTTTTAGGCTTAATTATGACCATATATTAGTAACTTAAAAATATTTATGAATGCATTGCTTAATAAATTTAATAAATTTCTTATCAATATGTAGGTCTAGCAAGATATAGGTAATTAATCGTGTGATCAATATTTACATCATCTTTACTGTTGAAAGATGGATATAAACTGGTCTACACTCAATGTAAAGAGTGAACCAAAAGAGGACGAGGAATATGATCTACATCAAGAAGTTAAGCTGGAAATGGAGGTAGGCCTACCTATAATAGATAATATTGTTTTGTTAGGGTAGAGAGCGTTCATGGTTTCTTTTGGCAACATTTTTCTACACAAAAATCTTACCTTTCATTGTTATTTATTCCATTACTAGCTTATTTTCCATATGGATTTGGAAACTTTAAAGTTTATTGGTGCACTTACAAAAGTATGCTTCCTATCCCTATCTCTAACTAGTTCTATATAGTGCAATTCATCACACCCTATTCATATATCTAACTAGTTCTATATAGTGCAATTCATCACACCCTATCCATATATCTAACTAGTTCTATATAGTGCAATTCATCACACCCTATCCATATATCTAACTAGTTCTATCCAGTGCAATTCATCACACCCTATCCATATATCTAGCTAGTTCTATCCAGTCTACCTCATTACATCCTATCCATATATCTAGCTAGTTCTATCCAGTCTACCTCATTACATCCTATCCATATATCTAGCTAGTTCTATCCAGTCTACCTCATTACACCCTATCCATATCTTGAGCTAGTTCTCGCCAGTCTACCTCATTACATCATATCCATATCTTGAGCTAGTTCTCGCCAGTCTACCTCATTACATCCTATCCATATCTTGAGCTAGTTCTCGCTAGTCTACCTCATTACATCCTATCCATATCTTGAGCTAGTTCTCGCTAGTCTACCTCATTAAATCCTATCCATATCTTGAGATAGTTCTATCCAGTGCAATTCATCACACCCTATCCATATATCTAGCTAGTTCTATCCAGTCTACCTCATTACATCCTATCCATATATCTAGCTAGTTCTATCCAGTCTACCTCATTACATCCTATCCATATATCTAGCTAGTTCTATCCAGTCTACCTCATTACACCCTATCCATATCTTGAGCTAGTTCTCGCCAGTCTACCTCATTACATCATATCCATATCTTGAGCTAGTTCTCGCCAGTCTACCTCATTACATCATATCCATATCTTGAGCTAGTTCTCACTAGTCTACCTCATCACACCCTATCCATATCTTGAGCTAGTTCTCACTAGTCTACCTCATTACATCCTATCCATATCTTGAGCTAGTTCTCGCTAGTCTACCTCATTACATCCTATCCATATCTTGAACTAGTTCTCTCCAGTCTACCTCATCACACCCTATCCATATCTTGAGCTAGTTCTCGCCAGTCTACCTCATCACACCCTATCCATATCTTGAGCTAGTTCTACGCCAGTCTACCTCATTACACCCTATCCATATCTCTAGCTAGTTCTATATAGTGCACTCCATCACACCCTATCCATATCTTGAGCTAGTTTTATCCAATCTACCTCATCACACCCTATCCATATCTTGAGCTAGTTCTCGCCAGTCTACCTCATCACACCTTATCCATATCTCTAGCTAGTTCTATATAGTGCACTCCATCACACCTTATCCATATCTTGAGCTAGTTCTATCCAGTCTACCTAATCACATCCTATCCATATCTTGAGCTAGTTCTCACTAGTCTACCTCATTACATCCTATCCATATCTTGAGCTAGTTCTCGCCAGTCTACCTCATCACACCCTATCCATATCTTGAGCTAGTTCTCGCCAGTGCAATTCATCACACCCTATCCATATGTTGAGCTAGTTCTCGCCAGTCTACCTCATCACACCTTATCCATATCTTGAGCTAGTTCTCGCCAGTGCAATTCATCACACCCTAACCATATCTTGAGCTAGTTCTCGCCAGTGCAATTCATCACACCCTATCCATATCTCTAGCTAGTTCTATATAGTGCACTTCATCACACCCTATCCATATCTTGAGCTAGTTCTATCCAGTCTACCTCATCACACCCTATCCATATCTTGAGCTAGTTCTCGCCAGTCTACCTACATTACATCCTATCCATATCTTGAGCTAGTTCTCACCAGTCTACCTCATTACATCCGATTTATTTCAGGTCCATTCTAATGTTAACAAATAATGGAATATTTACTCAAAATTGAATTAAATAAACAAAGAAACATGTGACTGTATGGGATACTTCATGCCTCAACGATGAATATATTTCCGACAATAGCGGTAATTTACAGGAATAATTAAATTAACTTACCATCAGACAACCAAGGTCACACTGAAGGAATATAGCTTATAGTAACATGTTTTTAAGGCATCTGACAGTGTTACCACACTGTCAAGGAAAAAATATGTAATTTACACTTCACTGTGCTAGCTCGAGGATTTAACATGTTACTGAACAAACATAAAGTTATCGTAGCCCAACATTTTCAATTAGAGTACAATTGATGTACAGTAGCCCCATGGCTTCTTTGGTGCTGACTGACAGCTTTGAAAAGTTACCAGACCAAATTATGTATCCTTACGCCGAACCATATGATCTGAAAAAACACGTGTTTAGCAGCTGTCATTTCTGAGAGTCAAAATTTAGGTATATACCTAAATGTCGACTGTCAGAAGTCAGCTGTGAGCTGTCAGTCAGCACCAAAGAAGCCGTGGGGCTACTGTACTAAGGCTGACAAACTTTTAATATTTCCAAAAGCCAGAATAAGTCACAGCCAACTTAAACTCAAATTAAATAATGTAACTCTCGAATGAAAATAAGAAACCTCATTATCTGAAATCGCCCCCAATTATATATTCTTGAGAACAATCCCAGCCCCCCCTCCGGGTCGGACACAACGCACACACTCACTCCGCTGATATCTTTACAGGTATATCATATTTAAACAATGAATGATTGAATTTATTTTGTTTTACTGATACATGTTAAGTGAACATGCTCAACATACATCTTTGTTCTGAAACAATCTATTTATATAGCGCAACAATATAAAATGTGTTTATTATAAATATCTTACACGCCTCTTGTTCCCTCCAAGTGTGAACTTGATCGTCCAATCAAATCACCGGAAAGTGTGAAAGTAGAAGTCTGTGACTACCAGCAGCCGGAATATATACAAGTACCAGTAACCGTTCCTCCTATCAAAGAAGAACTGTGCGTAAGTAAACATTATACCCACATTAAATACCTACAATTTTAAACAAATGAATTCTTGTTTGTGTATATATTACATGCTATGTTATTTTAATAGTATCATTATTATGGTTTCTACCATTTTTGATTAACTTTAACACTCCTTAATGATTTTCTACTAAACAATAGATGGAAAAAATAAACATTACATTCAAATTAGAGAAAGGAGAATATAAAATGTGACAACATAAAACAATAATTAAAATTAATAGAAATGAAAACTATTTAAATAAAACATAAAAATAAAATTAAATATATATATATAATGGGGAATCTTCATTCGAACTGGACCTGCTGGTTTGAAAGTTTATGGATATAATAAGTAACATCGGATACACATAAAGAAAAACATTGTTAGGACAGTTAAAGACGATCCTTAACGTATCACTATTATTAATTCGAAATATTTAACTTACACTTTTTGTATCAAGAAATTACATACATTCTTTGCTAAGTACAGTAGCCCCATGGCTTCTTTGGTGCTGACTGACAGTTCACACCTGACTTCTAACCGTCAACATTTAGGTATATACCTAAATGTTGACCGTCAGAAATGACAGCTGCTAAACACATGCTTTTACAGACCACATGGTTCGGCGTAGGGATACATAATTTGGTCTGGTAACTTTTCAAAGCTGTCGGCTGTCAGCTGTGAGCTGTCAGTCAGCACCAAAGAAGCCATGGGGCTACTGTAGATATTATGATCTACTGACTGAGTTAGAGTTTTGAAATAAAACATTAAAAAAAATGAAAGTGTTATTTCTTAAGAATATAGATATAAAATTGTCAAACCAAAAAGTAAAATTGTAATATCACCATAATTAAAAAGTAGTGTACATTATAATGGTCACACACATTCCATTAAGTACAACAGTTTTTTATTGTATGATGGAATTATAATGTTTTTGATAAGGATGGGTGAGGAAATAATTGTCAGCTTAGTATAAAGGGAAAACTGTTAGAACAAGGGAATGATTGTGTATCTGGGTGGAATGTTCTGTAAAAATGGAAGGATGGAAGGTGACGCCAACATTGTTTTACGGATGTGAACCGCGGGTTTGTCAGGAGAAACACAAAAGCAAGGTGAATGCGATGAGATATCTAAAAAATATGCGTGGAAAAACTCGCATAAACAAATTTAATAATGAATGGGTGCTGAAGGAGTGTGGTTTGAAAGGGAACCCAATAGGTCAAAGTGAAAGAAGAGTCTTACCTTGGTTTGGCCATGTTGAGAGGATGGGCGTGGACCGAGTGACAAAGTAAATATATGAAGGTAGAGTGTGTGGATCACAAGGAAGGGGTAGACCATGTAAGATGTGGCTAAATGTTGTATATGAATGTATGAAAAAGAGAAACATTAATAGTTTTAATAATAAAAGAGAATGTATGACTCGGTGTATGGATGTTGTTGAAGGGAGTATGCAAGGACAGGGAAGTGTGGAGAAAGTTGGTGAGGATGGATTAAGTACGGAGTTGTTTTTTGAGCTGTATTCACAGTTTCTTGCATAACCCGGTAATGGAACGGTGTGATTATATATGGATGTATGCACATGAATTTTGTGGTGTAATATATACTTATTTTTTTCATAATTGTTTAACCAATTGTTTTGAAATTGGTTCATTATTAAGTTCAAAGCTCTTACTTGTGTTTATTATAAATCTCTTACACGCCTCTTGTTCCCTCCAAGTCCGAACTTGAACTTCCAATAAAATCACCGGAAAGTGTGAAAGTAGAAGTCTGTGACTACCAGCAGCCGGAATATATACAAGTGCCAGTAACCATTCCTCCTATCAAAGAAGAACTGTGCGTAAGTAAACATTGTCACATTAAAACATAAAGGAAATGTAAATCATTTTGTAATAGTTTGTGATATATTGCCATCTCTTCCTTGTACTAGAATGTTAATTAAACGGAGAATTTCAAACTAAAAAATCTTATTTGTTGTTTTACTGCGAAAATAAATTGTGGTTTCCCACTTTATAACAAGTGAATAAATTGACAGTTTTTGATCATAGATTACTCTGAAAAAAAAAACCTTGGTCTTAAGATTGATGAACAAATAGGAGAATGGATAAAGTTACACATTGAAGAATATCATGGTTTGTGTGCATCGTTAAACATATTAAGGATAATAAGGCCAACAGGCTGAAGCGCTGTATATGGCTGATGACAGGTGTATATGGCCGATGACAGGTGTATATGGCCGACAACAGGTGTATATGGCCGACGACAGGTGTATATGGTCGACGACAGGTGTATATGGCCGACGACAGGTGTATATGGCCGACGACAGGTGTATATGGCCGACGACAGGTGTATATGGCCGATGACAGGTGTATATGGCCGACGACAGGTGTATATGGCCGACGACAGGTGTATATGGCCGACGACAGTTGTATATGGCCGACAACAGGTGTATATGGCCGACGACAGGTGTATATGGCCGATGACAGGTGTATATGGCCGACGACAGGTGTATATGGCCGATGACAGGTGTATATGGCCGATGACAGTTGTATATGGCCGATGACAGGTTTGTACACATAATTTTAGTTGGTAAACCTTAAGATATTAATCAACAGGAAGATGATGTGGAAATGGATTTGAAGGAGTTAGTGTTAGACCAGGGGTTGAATGGCGGGGTTATGTTCTGGTGGCCATGAACTTTCGAGTTCCTTAAGGGGACGTTAAAGTATTATTTATGTACCTTAAGGGAAGTACAGGGGTTCAGGACTTGCTTATCTGATGATTTTCAAAGATTAAGCATTTTGGTCAAGGATGAACTTTCGACAGCAAATTCAGTCACTATGAGTTTCACTTCAGTTGGAGGAATTTTTCACTGAATATCCGGAGTATCAACTTCTATAACCGCTTATATTTACAGATCTAAGTAAGCTAAATTATAAAATTTGATGTAGTAAATTCAGTAAATACTTCCAAAAATTGTTATCCGTTGATTTGAAGAAGCAGTCCAACATAAAATCACTCCCGACTGTAAATATAGGCTTGGCAGCTTTGGAAGGCATTACAGACATCAAGGTACTTCAGTTCAGGAGTGGTTGTCAACAATTCCTGGTTGATCTCTGCAACAAACCTTTATACAAGTGTGTTCTTTCCTGCAAATTGGTCAAAGGTGCCGGTTGTCTTTCAATCCGTCTGCTAGGACCCGTAGGATAACTTGTGCAGACAAGGAACAACCATCTAGCATGCAAGTCAATGCTGTAAAATGAGACTACGGAGAGAATTAGTGAAATTAGAAGTAAAAAGTAGAACAGTTCTGCAGAAAGCCAAGCAAGAGATAGAAATGTTAAAACGTAAAATGCAAAAATTGAAAGAGTTTTGTGATTGAATGTTGAGTTTTAATTATTTTAGGAAGGTAACTGAAATTATCTTTATTTTCAAGTAAATTATTATTACTATTATTATTATCATCACCGCGTCTTACTACCTGTTCGGGTTATACGCACTTACGCTAATGTGTGATGGTAGGGTGATTGTGAGATGAAATGGAGGACCTACAGTTTAACGTGGGATCCGAACCACGGTGGAGGCCTGGCATTCCCCACATTCACAAGATGTCTTGTCAGAGGTGAAGGAAGGGTTTGGCAATCAGATAAATCTGTGTCAGGACAGAGGATTAAACCCCGAACCCCCAGCACAGAAGTCCGACACCCCTTCTATTTCCAAATAAAGTTTTCTTAATATCATAGTCCTTGTTTGTTTTTAATTGAGGATTCTGTGTCTTGATTACTATGTATTCATTACACAAACACATTGTTAAAAAGATGGAAAGGATTGGCTCTCTGTGGGGGGATCGGCTTTCTGTGGGGTGGCGGGGAGACCATTCAAACAAATAGTTCGCTTGGATCTTGTTATGTACAACTATAAACTTTTGTTGCAAGGATATTTTTCTGTGTCATTACAATTGAATATTTTTAAATTGAAATGTTTGACCATGAAGAACTGACCCAAAACTTTCTATCATTTTAATCTTTAAAATAGAGCTTGTCTGGTTCTGAAAGCCTTTAATTTATACAGGGTTTTTTTTAAAAAGAAAATATATTGGGGATGTACTGGATTTTCAAAATTCTAGTCCAGTAGACACACACCGTTAAATATATCTGTAAAGACATAAGATCCGACTCACTCCTTGACCGACCAAGTCTTGAAAGTCAGCAGGTACATTCATTTCAGAACGTAGGTATTCAATAAGAAGGGGTTTTGCGAAATTCATTACCTAAGGGGGTGAAATGGGTGCTGGAATATTTTAAAGCTATAATCGTATCTTCCAAACAGCTTAAGCTGGAAAGATGGAACTTGGCAAGGAAGGGCTTTGTATGTATAGTACGATTTTGGTAGGAAGAACAGTAGAAGTTAGTTACTAAAGTTACTAAAACCATTTTAATATTTTCATGCATCAAGTCATGTTATCTGCAGTTGTCACTTTTGATAAATATAATCAATATCTATCAATTAAAACAAATAATATAGTAAAATGTTATCAATGTTGGCTGTAAAACAATATGTTTGAATTTTCTCTACTGTTCTATCCTACCAAAATCAAGGTATATGTGGTCAAAAGGATTTTTGGGATTTGTTGAAGTTCAACCCCTAAGGGATTGAAGCAGGGAGGGGGTTGTTTTATTCAACCAGTCAACCTTCTCATCGGGTTGGGTTCTCACCATCCTTGTGAAGTTTTTGATTAAATAATCCTCGACGGTCAGTTTTTGTTTGGGTATTACATGACGTACCTCCATCATCGGAGTTCTAGATCAGATTGGAGTGGGGAGGGTGGGGGGACACGACAGCAATTAGTTACGTAAATAGAGACTGGCTTAAGTAGATTGATGTCAACACATTTGTTTTAATTTGTGAAAGAAAAACAACACACATACTAGTGACATAACTTAGACTTATCAACTGACATTACAGTCAACTCTCGATTCTACGACCCCGGGAATAGCGGCCCTCTCGAAGTAACGACCCTTTTTTGGGGAACCGTGAAAAATGTGCGAAAAAAGGTTGAAAAGTTTAAGGAAATCGGCTGTAAAATGTGTTTGTTGCATTTATTTAGGTTGCTGCGTTGCAATTATCTTTGTGAACGCTGTATTACTAGTAACTGGGGTGGGTCAGGTATAAAAAAAGACACCACCTCATCAATGCCAGCCAATATCACTTGACTCTGTCCACCCCCTCCCACAAGCAAGACAATGTTTCCCCGCGCGCGACTGCCGCTACATCACGCGCCAGGCTTGCTTTTGCCATTGTTATTTCGATTCTCGATTTGGTTACTATTTTGGTTTGATTTTGTGAACAATTTTTGACGACCCATGCTATTGTTTAACATTGTTATTTTGATTTGGTTACGTTTTTGGTTGGATTTTGTGAACGATTTTTGATGACCCACGCTATTTTTTTTATTTGATACGAACTTATAATTTTGACGAAATGAGTGAAAGGAGTACCTTCTTCAAGAAATAGGTAGGTTTTATTTTATCTTATTTTTCATGTATTGTCTAAAAATGCATTTTTTTTCGTATGAAGGTCAGGGGTGGAACAAAATCTGTTAAAATTCCAATAACGACTCTCTCGAAATAACGACCCTTTTCCAGGTAACCGTAATATTAAAACAAACAACCACGGAGGTCCCTGTTTCTCTCTATAACTCTCCCATTGAGTTTGGGAACTTTGGATTTGGTTTAGAAGTTAGCTTGTTTAAATACATTATTAATAAACTAAGTAAAAATAAGTTAATGTCACCTCCACAATTTGCTAAAAATAATTTACTACAAACTTTCATTGTCTTATAAATCATTTTAAAATTACCTTAAACAGAAATGAATATCATACCCTTTTCATTTTACTGTGTTATCTGACATTGTTAATAATAATACTTATGTTAAAAATAGGTAGTTGGCATTAAATATAAAAGAAGGAAAAAATCCACTATCTTAAATTGGTTTATGTTCGTTATAATAATTAACTAGAATTATATTTTGAGGATGTTTTTAGTGAAGTAATTGTTAGTTTGGCAAATGCTTCAAATTAAATTAATAATTTTTAATATGAATATAATAGAGCAACCTTTAAAGGTTATAAAAAAAGGGTTTTCTTTTCTGCAGCAAACCTTCATCTAATACATATAAATTTCCTGAACTTTCAATGCAATTTCTCGCACAGACCTACATTTTAAAACTTAATTAGTTGACCCAAGTCATTCCTATCATCAAAACAAATTTTGCATAGTATTTAAAGTAATCCTTACAAAATGTTTAGACTCTAAAATCAATTTTAAAGTATTACCTAAAGTTAACAATGCTTTACTCAAGTATTAAATGGTTCAATCAGTCATGGCATAGATTGTGAGTTAAGATAACCCATTCCCCGGAGCACTTATAACACAACTTTCCGCATAGACTCTGCAGCTATTCTTCTACTTTAATACGCTTACCGACAAATATGTTTGCTACTCATTTGTTTTCTTATTTATTACTTTATTTATGGTCATATTATAGTATTAAATTGTAAGCTAGATCTATCAGCTTCGATATGAAGTATTCAGACTGGTTAAAAGTAGAGTGGCTCGTCGATAGATGGCATTACAATAACTTACTGCACTAAAACATCAAATCACGCCTACGCCAGGGAAAGTTAATCAAGCAATATTAAACCTAAAGTCATCGTTTACTACTTGACATCTCATTTTGTTTGTAAATGTCACAATTATGAAGCAGGAAGGGAAATACTTCTTAAAAACAAAATCAAGTAATTTAACAAGTTTTTCTGACCAGAATCGAACTAAGTGGTTATATTATTTGATTTTATGGGATGGTTTTTGATATACATGATTTATTTTCACTGTTGATTTCAATTGTAATCAACCGTCATTATCTGTATTGGTTAACAAACCATATTAATTTTTCAACTTGCTGTAATAATTCTCTTACAGGCGAATCCGGCTGAGTTGCGATGCCCGAGTCCGTTAGAACAATACGGCTCGTCACGAGTGAAATACGGGGGTGCGAGCGTTCAATCGGAAGAAGATGCTCTGAAGAGATGTAAATATATTAACCACGGAGGAACATCGTCTAGTGAGTCATGTAAAGAAGACGAGTGCTCTAATTGGGCTAAACATGAGAGGACTCTGTACCGGGGGACATGCAGTCAAGAAGGGTGTCCTAAAGTTGCTCAGAGAGGAGGTTACTGTGTTAAACATGGAGGGATCCAGATATAGAAAGACATGTGAAGAAGAAGGATGCGTTAAACAGGCTCGAGGAGGAGACAATAAATGTGTTAAACACGGAGGGACCAATAATCATAGGACATGCAAAGAAGAAGGGTGTGTCAAACAGATTCAGATAAAGGGTAAATGTGCCAAACACGGGGGGAACCAGTATCGAAAGACATGTAAGGCAGAAGGGTGTTCTAAATTTCCTCAGAAGGGAGGTAAATGTGTTACACATGGAGGGACCTATAATCACAAGTTATGCAAAGAAGAAGGTTGCGTTAAACAGGCTCAGGGCAGAGACAAATGTGTTAAACATGGCGGGAGTAATAATCATAGGACATGCAAAGAAGACGGTTGTGTTAAACAGATTCAGAGAGGAGGTAAATGTTCTAAACATGGAGGGAGCCAGTACTATAAGATGTGTAAAGAAGAAGGGTGCGTTAAACAGGCTAAGAGAAGAGGTAGTTGCTATAAACATGGAGGAACGTGTTACCACAAGACATGCAAAGAAGAAGGTTGTGTTAAACAGGCTCGAGGAGGAGATAAGTGTGTTAAACATGGAGGGACCCAGTATCATAAGACCTGCAAAGAAGAAGGGTGCGTTAAACAGGCTAAGAAAGGAGGTAGCTGTGCTAAACATGGAGGGGGCCATTAGTAAATGTGTGGAGGGATACCAAATGGAAAGAATGAACAATGTGACATCATATAATCTGGGCTGACTGACGCCAACCAAGAACAAGCCCTAAGACGCTGTCAGTTCAGGACAAACTTCTGTGTAACATGCTTCTACAGAATATGGCATTCCTAGAGGTGCATGAGACGGTATTAAACTTTGTTCGGAGAAATGTTGCACTCTGGTCAGAAGAGTCGGAAGCTGCGAGAGTTGGACAGATGAGCATCAAACACACGGCAAGTCACCACAAGCTCCCGTATTCTTCCTTGTACAGCAGCTCAGCTGATGATTACTGGCTTCTCGGCGTGAGTTGAGGACAAACTGTACCACTAGGATATCATCGCAGCAGCGTCTTTTCTGGTCCGGATACAAGAATAGTTCAATGACGATTCAGGTAGTCTTTAGACTTCGCTACGCTAAAGAATCAGACAACTTTATATATATATCACCGTGTCTTACTTACTACCCTTTTGGGAAATACGCTTAAGTACTAATTACGCTAAGGGGTTAGGAATTGGGAAGGTTGAATTTGAAGGAAGCGAACCCACATTTTTGTGGAGGGAGAGTGGAAAACCATTTTTGAAAAACCACCCCCAGTTCACCTGACCCAAGATTTAAACCTCGATTTCCCCGTCCTCGGCAGTCTAGCTCAACACGGAAACCAGCGCGTTATCTAACTTTGCCACCGAGGTGGGTTCACAATTAAGAGCTTTAAAAACAAATTTTCTCGAATCCTTGAATTTCCTTAAGGACTCCCATTCCTAATATTTTGTAATATTTGATCCCAATACACGTTCATTTCTTGTACATTATTATATTTATATTAGGGATGGCAAAAGTCCATTTTTTTAAATTTGAAGCAAAGCATAGATTCACATGGATGTGCTTTGAAACTTAGCAGCAAGATAAGACTGGTGTTCAGTTCCACCATAAACACGCTACAAACTATATTCACACAATAGCGTCTGCGCCAAAGTTTGAACTTCCCTCTTTCATGCTCACGGTTTTATTGAAACATTAATAATCGCGACTGTCATGAAATTGCACGCTAAAGAAGGAATTGCCCTAATAGAATAATCAAATTTAGATATAGGCCGGCTGGGGTTCAATCCCCGGTCTCGGCACAGATTTATCTGATTACCAAACCCTTCCTTCACCTCTGACAAGACATCTTGTGAATGTGAGGAATGCCAGGCCTCAACCGTGGTTCGGATTCCACGTTAAACTGTAGGTCCTTCATTTCATCTCACAATCACCCTAGCATTACACATTAGCGTAAGTGCGTACAACCCAAACGGGTAGTAAGACGCGTGCTAATAGTAATAGATATAGGCATACAACTGGAACAATAAAATAAATTATGAAATTTTTAACGTGTTCACCGCTAGTTCAAAATACGATGTATTTATATCCAAAAGATTGTTCAAAATAATATAAATCAATTTATCAAGAAATAAAATTATGAATGCTCACAAATTAAGTATAAAATATATTATCTTGTACTTTAGTTGTGGTTATCTATGTGATTGTATTCCAGACATTTTGCCAGGGTGTTCACCAATAAGTTGAGAGGTTTAAACTCCTCCTAGATGGTCGGCAAAGACCGGGCGTCACTCTTGTAATAGGGAGATCTGTCGACTGCACTGAGGGTGGTTTTCCACTCCCCCTCCAGGCAAAAGCAGGAACACTTCTTAACTAAACCTTCTTCAACACATTAACCAATAAGACGCAAGTGCTTGTAAAAAAAACAACCTAGTTGAGGATTTGGAATGTAATAATCGATTTCCTTTTAGAAGTCAGCATTATCGTTCTCCCAGTGGCAGCAGTGTTAGAGGTGTACCAATTCAGTAAAACCGATTATTTATTATTAATAACTGTTGGGAAATATTCTTTAGAGAATAATAACAGTGTATGCACAACCGGAAAAAGTTGGAACTAGATTGTTAGTTGTATCAACGATATGAACTCATGTTTCTCTATCTGGTTATGTTATCTTTGCGTAGACCGGGATACAGTGTGTGTATGTGTTTGTTTTGTGACCAAAATCGAAGAAACAAAAACTCCTATCTAGAAAATTTTGATTTAAATTTTACTTAAATAATGATTAATAGACATAATAATCGCTGATTACGATTCATCGGTACACCCCTAATCCTTATATGTTATATGTGTGCTCTAATCTACATCCTGAACTCTACGCATGAAATTATCATACATTTTGTATTTAGGGTTTCAACAAAATGAAATAACAAAACAAAAATTTGTAACAACTATAATTTATTGCTGCCCAAACTTATATCACTAAAGTAATGCATAAGATCATATGCTATTGCAACTTAAAATTATGGGCAAATGTATTCAAGATTTAAGGGGGAAAAAACAAACAAATTGTCTTTAAAAAAAGTTAGCTACAGCACCTAAGTAAATTACACCAAATATTATGTTATATTTACAAACTGATGTTATTCACTCGAGAAAATTCTTTGGTTATATATTAAAAAAATATGTCTATCACAAGCGTCAGCGATCGAGCAATACAGCATATGTTACCCTCCACACATCAGAAATACTGCACAGACCATGTGACTTCCTGGATTCTTAACCCAATGGAATAATTTTAAAATGAAAGGGAAAATATATTCATAAAGGACAAAATCCAAAATGTTTAGATAGGACTGTTATTTATTTAAGGGTGACATATATTCAAGGTTTAGTTAACCCTCCATTACTCAACACAGTATCTGGTAACGTGGAAGGTATCAGCCCACATGACTAAACTAAATATACTTTAGATAACATACTTAATATTAGAGATAATTTCTAAATATCAACTATGACAAAAGGATATATTGGTGTTACTCGGGGAGAATGATCGCACCAAATCAAGTCGTCAAAAGATAAAATATATTATTATCATCACCGCGTCTTACTACCCGTTCGGGTTATACGCACTTACGCTACTGTGTAATGGTAGGGTGATTGTGAGATGAAATGGAGGACCTACAGTTTAACGTGGAATCCGAACCACGGTGGAGGCCTGGCATTCCCCACATTCACAAGATGTCTTGTCAGAGGTGAAGGAAGGGTTTTGTAATCAGATAAATCTTTGCCGGGACCGAGGATTGAACCCCGGCCGCCAGCATAGAAGTCTGACACCTTACCCCCCTAGACCGCCAGGTCACCCATATAAAATATATTGTTGCGTTGTTAAATAAAGGGGTGGAAGACGGAAGAGCGCTCTCGTAATTGCTGATGATGAGAGGAGGTAGGAGTCAAGTGGAGGCTTTTCACAAACATATCAGTCTAGAGTAGAGATGTACAAAGGAGTGATATTGTAGTAAACAACGCAAACCTGGCCAATGAAGGAATGGTTCAGAGCAGGAGAGACAAAGATGGACAGACCCTGCGCATGATGATGAATAGCTTTCATTATTTGTGTATTCTCATTTAAGAAGAGTTACAATATGATATGTTCTTTTCATTGTAACAGCCATATTGTGTCCGCCCCTTTTATCTGTTTTTATCCGCCTTTCCTCTACCTTGTTCCAAATATATTACAATTACCTCATAAAGGGAAAAGAGGTTTTCTTTATAGAAATATATGACGAGGAAACAGGGCCTTAACATTATTTTATTTAACTAAACAAAGATTAACCAACTACATAATCCTTTATCACAGTTAAAATTTAAATACTCAATTTTATATTAAATATCTCATCTAATATAAAATAACTTTCCTTGCCAAAGTTATAATGTTCTAAAGAGCCTGGTGTTTTTTTTAAGTTAGCCTTGACACAATTAGTGAACGTGGGTATTGTTTAAGACAAAAGTCATGTCACGATAACAAACAATTGTTACTACATGTGGTAATAGACTAATAACGAAACAATTTAAAGCTAATTGATGTTTACAATTTTGTTTTAACTTTCAATTTAAAGGGTTGTAGAACAAGTAATTGATTGACTTTAGCAATGTATAACTCGACCTCTGACCAAACATAAAAAAAAAAAAGTTATACAAATAAAAATAAATAAATACAAATAAGACATTATTTAAGATAACACAAATTGAAGAAATTATATTTTTATGAAATGTTATATAAAGAACTTCTCTTAAATAGTGACAAATGAAAAATATATAATCATAATGTTTTGAAAATTGGTTAAAATCCATTTTATATCTTCCTTTTTTAATTTTGTTTGACAACCTGTGATAGGTTTGTTTCTTAAAGAAATAAATAATAAAAAAAACATGAATGAGGGGGTACAAAATAGTGACAATGTCCATAATCCAGGGAGGGATTTGGGGGATAAAATATACCATCGCATTAATATTCTGTAATATGAATATTCCCTCTTGATGAAACCTAAGTAGGAATAGCATCCATTACCTCTTTGTCCATTGGCAGCAGTGTAAAGTGTGAACTGTGTTCTTCTTCTCATTGTAAAGGCCATTTTGTGTTTGTCCCCTTTTATATGTTTCTATCCACCTTTCCTGTACCTTCTTCCAAATATAATACAATTACCTCGTTAAGTAAAAAGGGGGTTTTCTTAAAGATATATATTAAATATTCCCAACTTTATCCATCATAAATATTTAATACCAACGTGCAAACAAGATTATTATTTAATCTAATTTGTTTAAGAATTCATAGTTTAACAAAGTACCAGTAGGTTTATATGCTGGTAATCTTTCATACTGCCGTTCCAATATGTCAACAGCTGTTGGTAATTGCTGTCATTGTCTTTCAGGGTTCTTACAGACATATAAAAACATAAATTCAAGGACTAAAACTGTAATTTCTCGTAATGCCTAAAGCTAAACACACCAATAAAAAAAATTATAAACCATATCAAATTTTAAATAGATGGAAAACAACTTTTCACTAAATTTAATCAACATAGAGGACTTTAAAATTAGAAATCTAACTTTGTTGTCACTCACTTCACTCTCCTTGGTTTATTGGTTAGTGCAGTCGTTCTATATTCAGTACATATGGTAGTATGGATATAACAGGAGATGAGCTATTAGTTATCGGCAGGCGATTTAACGCAAAACTGTAACTTTAAGTACTAGGAGTGTTGATAGGTAGTTGAATATCCTAAAAGAATTATTGTATTGGATCAACAGTAGGCGATGCATTGTCAGAGAAGTTAACACCGTTTCCAATCCCATGGGCGCAACTATCTCCGAGCTGATGACGCGATAACAGCGGGGAGTAGAGTAAACTGGAGACAACGCTTGATCAAAGAGGATGCACTAGATTCTTACCACCACTCTTCAGAACCATTTCAAAAATAAATATTGAAACCTGGAAATTACAGGCCTTGAACAGACACACATTAAACTCCAAGTCTTTCAAGGACCGTATGAACCCTGGTCTTTATCGCACGTGATAAGTTCTACATCCCACCCCACTCTATGCATTAGGTGGACAGCCAGATATATATATATATAGTACGTATGGTTAGGCCACCAACTGAGTGATCCACATATGGGAAATCGAGTCTGTTTTCTAAAATGTCTTCTACATAATTATTTAAGTGTAGCCCCAACAGGTAATAAGCCACAGTGCACCAAAAAAAAGTTAAAAGTTTCCGACCTTCCAACTTGGACTGTTATTATGAGGGTAAATTATTTCACCAAATAATGTAATGACAGTTTTGAATCTTGAACTAATGCTAGCGATTGTAGTACCCTTAATAAGACTTGAAGATCTCAAGAAGGTAACAGGGCTAGATTTATTTTCCGGGGAAAAACAAAAATAGAGAGATGATTTTAAAATAAGAAAAAATATTTATACATAATTTACATTTAAAAAAATATGTACCTTAGATTTTAAGGTACTAATCACAATTCACAACAAATTCTGAACTTCAAATTACAAAGCCAAAAAAAGTTTAGTATTTAAATCTGACTTCATTTGCCACTATTTTATTTGACATATTACTTATGCAATAAAATTAAATAACCAAATCAATATACCAGATATTGAATATAGACGATATTAAAATAAAACACAAATTTCACTATGCAAAGTATTTTTTAGAATATATACAAGAAAATAAAGGAATAAATATAACCTTTTCACAAATATTTCTTTGTGTAAATGTATAGCAGTTTGTTGCAAAAACATTTTCATATATAAATGTTTATGTGATGTACAAAAACTTTTAGTATTCTATAGTGCTAAGCTGTATCTGCAGCAGGTCTAATGGTCTAAATGTGTGCGGTAAAAACTGCCTATTTTAAAACCTATGCGGCAAAGCTTCAAGAAAATAAATAAGCTAGTTAATATCACTCGCACGACCACAAAATGTCATGTAATGAACTCAACACACAAACATGACTTGAATAGCTACTATCACAATTGTACGCTCACAAACACACACACAATTTATTCAGGCTAGTTTGATAGTCAACATAGGGGTGTACATTTAGCACAGGGGCATCGCCTGCGATATGAGACAAAGCTGACAATGTACTGGGAGGCAAGAATCATCAACAAACTATAAAAATAATAAATATATCCACTGTCGGAAAAACACGTTTATGGAAAATCTCATTCATCTAAAATAGATCAACTCAAAAAAATAAATAATATAATTTTAACTGATAAAATAACATTGGTGAACAAATTTAATTGAGAAAATTCAAATTGTGTAAAAATAAAGACATATGATCTGTGTTCGACACTAAGACTAGTTGAAGGAAACGGAAAGAGAACATTCTTTGACAGTATGAAAACCAAAATATGTGATTATTTCTCAGAAACACACAATATATTTAGTTTGATTAGTAATGTTAGTGACGTTATCTCCATCAGTCAAATTAATATTTTAGCTTTTATTTTGAACAAATAGGTTACGTTTGTTTAAAAAAAACAATTCCCACCACAATCTTTCGTAAAATATATTGCAAAGAAACGTGCCAATGTTTGTTGAAAATATAAATAATCAGCACAAAGTGGTCGACAGACACTCCAACGGAAGGAAAGAAGGACAGGGTCGCAGATCTACGGGTTAACAAGATATTCAGCCTTGCATGGTCATCTCCCAAATTATCAGATGACTGAGGTCGAACTTCTGGTCGGGATCCACCACAGGATTGGCCGACTCGTGGGACGCCGTGTCGTCTTGCTCTGTCCCGCCTTCCCCCTCCTCTTCACCGTCACCTGATACAGATCATTCAACCAATCAATGACGGACTGATTTGTATCTTTACTCAAGGTTGTACATAATTCCTGTTTATTTGTTTGAAGGGTGACCTGGCGGTCTAGGGGTAAGGTGTCAGACTTCTGTACTGGGAGGCCGGGGTTCATTCCTCGGTCCTGGCACAGATTTATCTGATTACCAAACCCTTCCTTCACCTCTGACAAGACATCTTGTGAATGTGGGGAATGCCAGGCCTCCACCGTGGTTCGGATTCCACGTTAAACTGTAGGTCCTTTATTTCATCTCACAATCACCCTACCATTACATATTAGCGTAAGTGCGTACAACCCAAACGGGTAGTAAGACGCGGTGATAATAATAACTAAAAGTTACACAATTGTAACGTGAGTCTGCTACCTACCGTGGACAGTGTGTACATAATCTTTCCAAGATCTAAATTTGTAGGTGAGATGAAGATATGAATTTGTAAAATGATGGATCCTATCCAACCCTATGTGTTTGAATAGCTATTTACAAGAACCCAGCGTTTATAAACAAGAACCCCAGCAATACATGTGTAGTCGTATAAATACAAGGAAGGAAGCCACACGAGTTTGCCTGAACATAAGATCCAACTACTAGAACAATCACCGACGTGTCATGCACACAACTTATTTACTAAAAGAATCACTGAAAACGCTGCTACTACGTCAGTGATATTAGTTTTACACCTGCGGAATATAAGGAAGTCCTGTACAATGTATGTTATGTAGTCACATTGGCGGCAGAAACACGGACATTGGGTGCAAGAAAATGGAGGCCAGAGGAATTATGTTTGTGAGGAGCATGCTAGCCGTCACAGGGAGAAACAGGATCAGGAGTGAAGTTTGTGAGGAGCATGCTAGCCGTCACAGGGAGAAACAGGACCAGGAGTGAAGTTTGTGAGGAGCATGCTAGCCTTCACAAGGAGAAATAGGATCAGGAGTGAAGTTTGTGAGGAGCATGCTAGCCGTCACAGGGAGAAACAGGATCAGGAGCGAAGTTTGTGAGGAGCATGCTAGCCATCACAGGGAGAAACAGGACCAGGAGTGAAGTTTGTGAGGAGCATGCTAGCCGTCACGGGGAGAAATAGGACCAGGAGCGAAGTTTGTGAGGAGCATGCTAGCCTTCACGGGGAGAAACAGGACCAGGAGCGAAGTTTGTGAGGAGCATGCTAGCCGTCACGGGGAGAAACAGGATCAGGAGTGAAGTTTGTGAGGAGCATGCTAGCCGTCACGGGGAGAAACAGGACCAGGAGTGAAGTTTGTGAGGAGCATGCTAGCCGTCACGGGGAGAAACAGGACCAGGAGCGAAGTTTGTGAGGAGCATGCTAGCCGTCACGGGGAGAAACAGGACCAGGAGTGAAGTTTGTGAGGAGCATGCTAGCCGTCACGGGGAGAAACAGGACCAGGAGTGAAGTTTGTGAGGAGCATGCTAGCCGTCACGGGGAGAAACAGGACCAGGAGCGAAGTTTGTGAGGAGCATGCTAGCCGTCACGGGGAGAAACAGGACCAGGAGTGAAGTTTGTGAGGAGCATGCTAGCCGTCACGGGGAGAAACAGGACCAGGAGTGAAGTTTGTGAGGAGCATGCTAGCCGTCACGGGGAGAAACAGGACCAGGAGCGAAGTTTGTGAGGAGCATGCTAGCCGTCACGGGGAGAAACAGGACCAGGAGTGAAGTTTGTGAGGAGCATGCTAGCCGTCACGGGGAGAAACAGGACCAGGAGTGAAGTTTGTGAGGAGCATGCTAGCCGTCACGGGGAGAAACAGGACCAGGAGCGAAGTTTGTGAGGAGCATGCTAGCCGTCACGGGGAGAAACAGGATCAGGAGTGAAGTTTGTGAGGAGCATGCTAGCCGTCACGGGGAGAAACAGGACCAGGAGTGAAGTTTGTGAGGAGCATGCTAGCCGTCACGGGGAGAAACAGGATCAGGAGCGAAGTTTGTGAGGAGCATGCTAGCCTTCACGGGGAGAAACAGGACCAGGAGTGAAGTTTGTGAGGAGCATGCTAGCCGTCACGGGGAGAAACAGGATCAGGAGCGAAGTTTGTGAGGAGCATGCTAGCCTTCACGGGGAGAAACAGGACCAGGAGTGAAGTTTGTGAGGAGCATGCTAGCCGTCACGGGGAGAAACAGGATCAGGAGCGAAGTTTGTGAGGAGCATGCTAGCCTTCACGGGGAGAAACAGGACCAGGAGTGAAGTTTGTGAGGAGCATGCTAGCCGTCACGGGGAGAAACAGGATCAGGAGCGAAGTTTGTGAGGAGCATGCTAGCCTTCACGGGGAGAAACAGGACCAGGAGTGAAGTTTGTGAGGAGCATGCTAGCCGTCACGGGGAGAAACAGGATCAGGAGCGAAGTTTGTGAGGAGCATGCTAGCCTTCACGGGGAGAAACAGGACCAGGAGTGAAGTTTGTGAGGAGCATGCTAGCCGTCACGGGGAGAAATAGGACCAGGAGCGAAGTTTGTGAGGAGCATGCTAGCCGTCACAGGAAGAAACAGGATTAGGAGCGAAGCTGTCTGGTCAAGAGTACATGATATAACAGAGGAAGTAAGGGTGAGATGGACATGCAAAGAAGATGTAAAAGGAGAAAGATGGAACTGAGGTATGCAGGGAAACCAAGAAAGATATGGGAGAAGCACACAACAGCAAGTGTGTGAGTGAGAGAAGAAGAATGTTGGAAGGAAACTGACCGGGCCACAAGCTGGAAACAGTTGATGATGTAGCGTCCTCCAAATATAACAACATATAGTTTTTATCCATATCTTCTCGTTTGTATTACATAACTAAATAAGCTAATATAATTCATGTTTTGTAGAGCTATAAAAAGCTGACAAATGGTGCCATATATGTTTCTATTATTCCCACAAAGAAAGAAAGAAAGAAAGAAAGGCCAAATCGAGTCGGAGGAAACCAAAGAAAAGGAAAAAGAGAGCTGAGTGTGGAATAAATTGCGTACCATATTATTTGCCACACTATCAGGTGACTAGCCGCGTCTTCGACTTCTTCGGGATCGTCCACTGGAAAAAAACCAACACCATCCAAACACACCGTAAAACAAGGAACACACACACAAAAAAAAACTCAAAACAGAGGGGGGGAGGGGGAGATTCAAATAAAACAAGGATAACTTAATATAATAATAATAATAATAATTAGCACCGCGTCTTACTACCTGTTCGGGTTATACGCTTTAAGTACTAATTACTCTAGTGGATTAGGAATTGGGAAGGTTGAATTAGAGGAAGTGAACCCGCATTTGCGTGGAGGGAGAGTGGAAAACCATTTAGGAAAAACCACACCCGGTTCACCCGACCGAGATTCGAACCTCGATCTCCCCGTCCTCAGCAGTCGAGCTCAACACGACTAGCGCGTTAGCCAACTACGCCATCGAGGCGGGTAACTTAATATAAAAACAATCGGGGGAGGGGGGGGGGGAGGTGTAGAGAATTAGGAAAGTAATATTAACATGAAAGATAATGTACCACAAACATACTCAAACACACAAAAATAAACAATTGTAGATGGCGCCAAAGTATATTCTATAAATTAAACTATGTTTGAAAAGAAAAAAAAGAAATAAGCCTGCACGAAATTCCAAGATTATCGATTTAATTAAAACAAAAGTTTCACAGTAAAAATATTCAAATCAAATATTTTGTGTGTGTATATATATCAGTGTGTCTCACTGCTGGTTCAAGTTACACGCATATATTATGATAATTACTCCTAGAGGTAGTCTACCCGCAGTAGAATGGTAAAACATCAAGGAAAAACCATACTAAATAGACTCGACTAGGATTCAAACCCTGATCTCGCTGTCATCAGCAGGCCAGTCTAAAAGGAGAGTGGTGTCTTAAGACTATTTGGCCACCAAAACGGGTTAAGTTATAAATGAAACGTTTCAAATTTGAATCGGATATTCTAAGGTTAAAGGTTGTCGGATTCAAACTGAACATAAGGTCAGTTTTTTTTTAATATGGTCGATAAATCGTGTCCAGCAATGATCAGGTTTTAAATATCGCGAGATTCGTAAGTTTTATGATCAAGTCAAATAATGGATACACGCCAAATTCTTTATAGAGTTATAAATGTAAATTCCATCAAATCCGCATCTGGGAAATGTTTGGATTTGAAATTCCAAAGCTTTGAACAGACTTCCTGAGAATATTATAAAGATATGGCTCTGAAAACTTTGTATTTAATCTATTAAGAAAAAGTGGCCCGCCCGTCCGTAAATCCAATTGTAATGTTGTGTATGTGTTAGAGAAAGAGGTGTCAATACATTTCTACACCAATAATGCTCCTTTTGGACAGTGTTGAGACATTAATACTTGATTCTTGCATACACAATTTAGGCTTCACAAGTTTTAAACTTTAAAGTAGAGTTATGACAGATTGTTAACATTTACCAAACCAAGAAAAAAATAACAGACAGAAATCTAATGCACTTATTTCAAACTTATGTGCGACTCATGTTTAGCTATATATTTTCCCTTTGAATTACTTCTTCTCGTTGTTTTCCTTTCTCTCTCTAGACATATTCCTTGATATGACTAAAAAAAATGTTATAAATAAACCTGAAAAGCACTCATAAGAACAAACTGTGCGAAAAACAAGAGTAACCAATAAACTCCTGATATATTTTAAATAAGAAATAGATAGAAGGAGCATATAACAAGTGTGCAAGTGAGAGGAGAAGAATGGAAGCATTTTAATAAATTGACCCAGCCCCAGGCTGGAAACAGTTGTTGATGATGATGATGATTATGAACGGTTTTAAAAATAAAAGGAATAACCGACTTGTGTATATAAAAGGCGCAGAAGGAGCCCACCTGTTCGGAAGTCTATGTAGCCTTCTCCTCCCGACATGACAAGCATCGCGGGAGGTTTGTCGTCTTCAGTCGTGTGTCCATTCAGGTTCTCGATGATGGGCGCCGGGTTCGCGGCCGACAGACTTTGTGAGCCTGCAAAGTCAACAGTTTGTTTGTACATTTACTCTTATTGGTTTATTTTTCTATCATTTTCCATTATTATTATAAAATAGCCCTGAGATAAGTTAAGATAAAGAGGTGTAACTACCTGGCACAGCCACAAAGAATTTAACAGCGTCCCTGTGTCCGTGAAAGGACAACTGTGCTTGAGCCATTGAACAGTACGGAATGAAACTGCCCGGGGTTATCTTAGCAGAGTTGTCCGCATACACACGTACCACTCCACCCGGTACTCTGTGCGCCGAAGTAGCCCCTGGTCGACCACCTGCGCCTGCAGACACCCATAAAAAGATATATAAGTAAAGAAAAAAATGGTACCAAACGGCTGTATTAACTTAAACACTGGAAGGGGGAAAGAGGGGCAAGACCTACACACTCTCTGCCATAGTCCAGTCTGTGCTTTACTCTCTTCTGCCGAAGGAGGCTTATGTACCCTGATAATTACATAATTGATGACCTGGTGGTCTAGGGGTAAGGGGTCAAACTTCTATGCTGGCGGCCGGGGTTCAATCCTCTGTCCCGGCAAAGATTTATCTGATTACCAAACCCTTCCTTCACCTCTGACAAGACATCTTGTGAATGTGGGGAATGCCAGGCCTCCACCGTGGTTCGGATTCCACGTTAAACTGTAGGTCCTTCATTTCATCTCACAATCACCCTACCATTACACATTAGCGTAAGTGCGTAGTAAGACGCGATGCTAATAATAATAAAATAATAATAACATAATTATGTGGTTTAATTGTGAACTTTGAGGCCTACCGTTTTCTGGTGAGTGGACACCCCTTGCCCTTCTATCCACCCTTCAATGTCCCAAGTTAATTAGTTCCAGGCAACCCTTACCAATCTTTAGTGTTTATGTTTAACTAAGGCGGCCGTTTTCAAGAATATACCCACTGCGTGGTGTGAGAGCAGTGAGGTGTGTTCATAATCCAATCAACACGTATGGAAGTGTGAATGAAGCCGCTGGTAAAATTACTGTAGATAACAAAAGATTCAGCTTTATATGTTCACAACGAAAACTTTTTACTTACTTTCTGACAAAGGTACTGAAATAATCACACCATTCCCGGTTCCAATCCACAGTCGGCTGGAAGAGATCAGAAGCGCGGTGATACGGACGAAACTGAAGCCGAGTTTGCCGGTGCCTGGAAGGGAAAATAAATATGAGTTATAGACGTATTTCCATTTGATGTTACGTCCACACTCAACACAGGGACTAACTTTGTTTTAGAAATATAAATAAAAAACTAAGCAATAGCCTTAGAATAACACTTTATTTAACAGTTAAATAGACCTACATAGACCCTTTACTTCTATTCTATATGCTATTGATATTTAAAATACTCATCACATCTCGTCATGGAATGCAAGCAAGTAAACATCAAATATTTATTTGAGAAGCACCTTTTTGGATGTTGTGTAAGCTTATATAACCTTTAAAAAGCAAAGGGCTGGACAAAAAATGGCCTCTTGGATCATGGAAAGAGATGACGTGGTTTTAAACCTTAAGAGACAACAGAGACAACTCCAATAAGCGATAATTATTGTGGTATACAATTTTACTGTAGATGATAGTTTTATGAGAAAATAAAGCGAAACAAATAAATTGGAGAGTATTTAGTTTTAATACTGGATGTAGATTTAAGATTATGTTTCCATATGGTAACGACAGGTTGTTAAATAAATGTTCAATTTGGTTTGCCTCGTAGTATAAATATGTGTGGAGAATATATTCAACAAAGTTAGGCTGCGGTCACTTTGGATGCAAGCTTGCACAAGTAAACTGTATGCGCGAGCGTGCGCAAGCTTGCATGAAGAAACAAAATTCGAGTAAATCCATCTAAACCAGTGGTCGCGTGCTCAATCTGGTCACACTGAGTGCGAACTGGATGCGCAAGCTTGTGCAAGCTTGCCGCGGATCAAATAAATTTGTTTTTTCATGCACGCTTGCTGTATTGATGTGAGAGTTATTTTATTTCATCATTTGGCCGGTAGTCTCGAAGGAGTTGTGTTTGGTTTTGTGCAACATAACTATCCACTTCTGCACTGCCTTCTCTATCAATAACAATGTTATGCAACAAACACACACATTTCAGAATCACGTCTACATTAGCCAACATACACTGAATTTCAGTTTTTAAAACTCGGTATATTCTCCATCATCATCTCTATTCTTAAAATAATCGTTAACCCATTCTTACCTAAATGGCTCTTCATCCATCATTAAAAATTTCAACACACCATTTTCCAACACAAATTCTTCTTCGTCCGATGACTCCATCTTGACAGCTCACTGGAGTGATTACTTGCACCTAGTTGCAACCAATGTGACCAGTTCGTACACGCGCAAGCTACTTGCGCAAGCGTGCATCCAAAGTGACCGCAGCCTAACACACTTAGGTAAAATAGTTATATCAGAGAAAGTGAAGAGTTATTTTTACTATCCAGGCTAAAAGTGTAGCTTTGTTATACTATTATGTGTACCGTAAATAGCCAATAAGGTTCTTGCAACAAACGTGAATTCAATTTTAGAATTGAGATTAGATTATTTAACTTAATATTTTTATAGCTATTATGATGCTTACTAGTGATAGAAGTTAAGCCACCAGACTTGAGACCAATATTTTACCACTTAGCCCAGTCTACAACCTCTTGGCGGACCCGCGCTTGTAACGTTGTCTGTCTACAATAACACAAGCCGTCGTGTTTACATTGTGCATCTCTTGCGCTGGCTTGTGTCCAGCCAATCAGAAACAAGTATTGGAGCATTCGCTCGAGGATACATAGTAAAATGTATTTCATTTTAAGTTATCAAGAGTAATAATTAATAGTTTATTTTATATATTAATTTGATTATATTCAACTCGTGTTTGTTTGTAAACTTTAATATGATTTTGATGACGGAGTTATATTGGTTGAAATTACATCTACCGACATTTTACTGTAGACAGTCTTTTGTTTAAGCCAAACACAAACACAGCACGTTCCCTAAGTGTGCTTTAGGAGCGCGTGCCCGACAAAAGGATGCGCGACTGGACGTTAATAGGAACAAAATTTTAAGTGAAAGAAAAAAAATAATTAAATGAATGGGTGGACGCGAATTTATTATGCTTATCATGTTTTCAAAGATGTGTATTCGACCCATCTTTCTGACTATATTTGATTCGAACACAATCCATATCTATTTCACAGCACAACAGTAACCACAAATAAAGCCAAGGGGTCAGGAAGAAGAGGGTGAAACAAACAACATTGGTCTATGTTTGAAGCTAGAAACAAGTGTGTGCTACTACCTTGAGGGAACACTGCTACCAAAGTGCACAAAGCAACGTGGCAACATCCACAGGAAGCATAGAACAACACAACAAAATGAGCAATATTAGTGACGCAAAGTGATTCTATACTAGCCCATGTGGTGCGTTACTATTTAAAATTCATCTTATTATTATTAGCACCGCGTCTTACTACCCGTTTGGGTTATACGCACTTACGCTAATGTGTGATGGTAGGGTGATTGTGAGATGAAATGGAGGACCTACAGTTTAACGTGGGATCCAAACCACGGTGGAGGCCTGGCATTCCCCCACATTCACAAGATGTCTTGTCAGAGGTGAAGGAAGGGTTTGGTAATCAGATAAATCTGTGCCGGGACCGAGGACTGAACCCCGGCCGCCAGTACCGAGGATTGAACCCCGGCCGCCAGTACAGAAGTCTGACACCTTACCCCTAGACCGCAAGGTCACTGTAAAAGTCATATTAAATTGGATAAGAAATCAAATTTACTCCGACATGTTAGCTAAGTAATTACTTTGGTTGGTACAAACAATAAAAAAACTAATTTATAAAATATTATATTTTTGGTTATTCTAACTAAGTCTGATTTTAATCTGAAGACTAACGAAGCTTCAATTGTCAATCAGGGGGCATAAATAAACGATAACATTTCGTTATTGCATGGTCTTTCAAATTATTTTATTTTCCTAGTTTTTTTATGTATTTTATATACATATTTATATTTTAGATGAAACTTTTTAAATGTAGCCTTTTTCACAGAAAAATTTCCACGATTTAAAAAAAATTGTTTTTCGCATTGTGTCTTATTACGCGTTTGGGTAATACGCTTATGTACTAATTATGCTAACAATTTTAGGAATTAGGAAAGTTCTATTCAAAGAAGGGCACTTGCATTTGCGTGGAGAAAGAGAGTGGAAAACTATTTTGGAAAAAATACAACTCAGATACCTGACCGATATTTCTCAGTCAATAGCAGTTTAGTCTACCGCAAGAGTAGCACCTAGACCGTAAGGCCAAAAAAGCATTTCCCCATAATTACAATGATTTGTAGCCTGTGTTGATATCCATTAAAGTTTTCTTTGCCAAATTTATTGCGATTAAAGGAGTTCTTTGTTGTAATATTTTCTATTTTCTTCATTATAGATTATTGTAAAATATTAAAGGACCAGTCTCGATTCTAATGTCACCAAAGTGTATGAGAAAATAAAATTATATATGCAAATATCTTTTAAAAAAATATTCGCTTTAACTTTAAATACGTCTGACTCGACTAAAGTTTGTGATCATGAAAAACAACAGAGCTACTGTCATGCAATCAAATAATGAACAAAAGAGGAGGAATGTCGACGGTAGGTAGAGTTTGTTACAAAGCAACTTCAGCAAGGTGATTTGCAGATATAAGAAACAAATAAAAGCAAAAATGTTGGATGAAATTACATAAAATGCAGACATTAAGCTGAAAGTATTATGCAAAATTTCATTTCAAATTATACACCAAAAAACAACTTTTTCACTTAAAGTAGTCTTTTGGGCCTAAAAATAATATTATTAAATCTGTGCAGGTTTCAATCATTATTTTAGGTGGGTGGTTGGAAAAAAAGTGAAAGCCAAAGGTTTATCAAAACAAATTCTTACGGTATATGATTAATTGTTATGCTATAGAAATAAATTATGGTCAAGTATTTTTGCTGACCGTTCACAATTACATTTAAAATATATTTTAGGTTCAGTTGTAGTCATTTTGTACAACGCAAAATACTAGTAACTAAAGTATAAAATAATTTAGTTGCCAACTCTAAGTTATGATAATAATTTATTTTTATCATATTAGGACAAAATACGGTAATCTTCTTTGTAATTTAATATTTCGTAAATTAAATTTAATAGCTCAAGTTATTTAACTATGCAACATCTAATATTCTTTCCATCATTCAAACTTCAATCTAGCTTCAGAACTATGTTGTAGTATTCCTTTTAAATTCACTTAGAATTCAAAAAGTAAACGTCACACAATCCCGCAAATATAAGTTACGGGAATAGGATGAAGAAGATGTATTTTAAAGATAACCAACAGAATTATGTAGAAAGTATGAAATGTCATAGAGTAAAAACGCCTTAAGTACATCCAATGAATTCACATTGGCGAGTTGTTTAACTTTATAAACTGAAGATAATTGGTGAAATTGAGTATCATTTTTTATTGAATTTTTATTATTATAGTTGTCAAAGTTAAGGTAAGTTTTTCTAGTCTTTAAAACTTAAATCGTAACTTTGATAAGTTGAGTCTTACCAACAAAACTAATTTATTTTATAGTAAAGTAGATTATTTCAACTTTTAATTCAGTAGTGTACCGGTACTTATGTGTACTGTGTCTTCCTACCCATTCAAGCTATCCTAATATTTACACTGATGGATTAGCGATTAGTTTGTGTTTGTGTTTGCATGAGAGGAGGGGTAAGAAACCATTCAAGAAAAAACACTTTTATTAAACCTGGCCGAGACTCAAACCCAAGACCTTATTGTCCCCTACAAACCGTACCAGATGAGACTGATGCCTTGGTCCATGTGCTCAGTGATGTGGGTCAAGACATCCCGGCACTAAAGTGGCTTGATAAAACCAATAATCGCGAATCATCGCTACGCAGTAATATAACTAACCCAACTTGTAAAGGGGCCATCCTTAAATTACGCAAGGATTTTTTTGTTCAAGATTTTCGCCCCCTCTCCCCATCCCCTCATCTTATGCTTTATTTTTAGACATAAGTAATAGAGTGAGTGATATGAAATAAGAGTACTTTAATTGCTGTAAAATTAGTTGCTACACATCATAAGTAAATGAAGTATAAGTGAAATTTTATAGGTAATATATTATTTATTTTCTGACAGAAAAACCTTACGTAGAATATTTTCTGAACACAGTTGCCCCCCTTCTACCCTCATAGAAAAATCTTATTTAATTTAAGATGGACCTAATAGTTAAGATTTAACTATATTAATATTTAGCACCGCGTCTTACTACCCGTTCGGGTTATACGCTTTAAGTACTAATTACGCTAATGGATTAGGAATTGGGAAGGTTGAATTAGAGGAAGTGAACCCGCATTTGCGTGGAGGGAGAGTGGAAAACCATTTAGGAAAAACCACCCCAAGTTCACCCGACCGAGATTCGAACCTCGATCTCCCCGTCCACAGCAGTCGAGCTCAACACGACAAGCGTGTTAGCCAACTACGCCACCGAGGCGGGTAAGTTTTAACTAGAACACGAGGGAAAGATACATAACCTACCCATACAGAAGCAAACATATGTTTTTCCTTATCTAGTTTTATTTTGAGATAAAACATTTTAATGACAAGTTTGACTCGACCATTGTAGGTGGTATGTTATAGCGTTACTTCAACTGAGACCAAAGCTGCTAGTAACGCAACAAGCCAACAACCAAGAAAAGATTCACTTTTAATAGTTGAACATGTATTACATTTTAAAATTACAAAGCAAAACAATTGAGGGTGAGCGTATGGAAGGGTGGCTTAAAAGTCGCGCTCAATGAGGAATTATATAATGTCTCTGTCACATGACAAAAATATGACAAACTAGATTATTTTTACATGCGTTTAACTTCCTTAATGGGCTATCCGCATATTTACACAATGTGAGCGAGATGAGAAAGGTATAATATAAGGAAATGTACCTTCATTGGTGCGTAATAAAAGTGGGAGATTATTTAGCTACACAGCTACAAACAAAAAAAGCCAGTTTGAATCATATTGTAATTTACTGATTTAATGAATAATATATTTCACATTTTCCCGGATATTTTTTGTAATTTACCAAATTGCTGACTTATTACTGTTTTTTCCCGGCCACTTCAAATTCCCAGCTAATTTCAGTTTTCCCTGGTGGTAGATACTCTGTTCATTCATTATAACATTCATATATTCAGTTAAGTGTTAAATTACTGGTCTGGGGCCTGGTTGTTGAGTTCATTCTATATTTATAAACTATATTAGGTCCTGAACCACCAATAAGCAGTATTAGAGATCTAAAAAGTTTTTTGATTACGATCTGAAATTTTCTCGAATCCTCAAATCTCCTCAAAGACTTGAGGATCCATCCTTAATATTGATGTAAATTATTACGATAAAACATGTTCTTGTAATAGTATTACGATTTATAAGCCACCCTTTATATTAGTTATTTATTTTGAAGGTGTAGTGAAATGATGCAGACATGACAGTGTGTTGTAACATGTTACAACGTACGCGTTGCGATCACTCACCTAACATCTTGCTCACATACGGCTCGATGTCAACATCTTGTAGGTGCTGATACGTGTGCGCGTGGTACAGCCGTAGCGTTGAGTCGAGTCGTATCGACACCCACACGCCGTCACCGAGCCACGCCATTTGTCGAACCTGACTTTCCTTTCGAGGATGGGCGACAAATGTTTTCTACAAGGAAATTACAATTTAACCAAAATAAAACATAAAATAATATAACTAATGAGAAAGTATGACAGCACAAAATGTACCACCATTTGCTGGAAGTTTGAGCAAAATACCATATTTACCCAAGTACAAGAAAAGGTAATTTTATAGCAACGACCAGGAATAACAATTTTAGGTCGAAATGGGACGGGTAAAAGGGTAGAAATTTTACTTCAAGAACGTGGAAAAATAACGTAATAAGAGTAAATTTAATAAAGGAAGCCCACCTATGAATTCAAACGGACACTGTTAAAAAAACACTGTGCCAACTGTTTTGGGAGTAAATATAATTTCTAAAAGATTTGGTTGTGGTTATCCAATGTAAATATTATAAATTTAAATAAAAAGGGATACTACACCTTACCTCATTTAGTGTGTGTGTGTGTGTGTGTGTGTGCGTGTGTGTGTGTGTGTGTGCGTGTGTGTGTGTGTGTGCGTGTGTGTTTTTTTTTTAACTGAGCTAAAGGTCTTGGGTTCGATTCCTGGCATGCTTGAAAAATGTATCATTGGTGAAATGTGAGTTTAACCTTTCACAGTGATAAATTAACGGGCGGGGGGATTGAATGTTGTTCTTGTCCTAGTCTTAGCTATATTATAAGGCATATGAAACCACAACAGGCCTAGCAAGCCGGTAGTGGAGAATATATGACTTGAATAATAAAAAAAAAAGTGACCCAGACTGTAAACAATAACGGATGTAAGATAATCTGCTGGTAAGCAAGTCGAGCAAATCAAGCATAAGAATTGAAGGTAGGAAGTTAGCAAGGTACAAGTCCTGTGATCAGGTGAGACGTATTCGGAGAATACAACGAACGCTCTAAGACACAAGTAATTGTATTGTGTATGATCAACAACTACCGTCACAAGATGAGGTTTTAAACCCGCTCCAGTGTCCTCGTGATCTAACGCTGCTCTCACAGTAGACTGGACTGCCCATGATGAGGACATCGGGAGTATAGATGGGGGGGTTTTCCACTCTCCCTACTTACAAATGCGGGTACACTTCCTATAAATATAAACTGTTTAATCTCAAAAGCCATTAGCGTAATTAGTACATAAGCATATATTACTATTATTACTAGCCGTTCGGGTTCCCGTTCGGGTTATACGCACTTACGCTAATGTGTAATGGTTGGGTGATTGTGAGATGAAATGGAGGACCTACAGTTTAACGTATCACAAGATGTCTTGTCAGAGGTGAAGGAAGGGTTTGGTAATCAGATAAATTTGTGCCGGGACCGAGGATTGAACCCCGGGCCCCCAGCACAGAAGTCTGACACCTTACCCCTAGACTGCCAGGTCACCCATAAGCATATAACTCTCCCATTTTACCAGTATAAATGGCCGCCTCACCTCGATGGCGAGTGTCCGAGGGTGAAGCACGTGTATCTGGTTACGGTATCCGCACCACACCTGACTGTGCACCGCCACCATGCACCGTATTGAGTGTTGCGGGTTACCCAGGTCCACCAGGTGGTAGCTACCCAGGTCCCACTGACCGTCTGCCCCCCGCCGGAATATCGCCACCGTACCGTTGGCGAGGGCTGTGAACACGCGGCCTTGAATATGTCTACGCACACAGAACAAAGACGGTGAGGATTACAGACAACACATTATAAATATAGCTAGGTCAGGTTTTTCAAACTTGATAATGAAATAGCTACAAAAACTAAAATAGACTAATTAAATAAAAAATGAACCTAAAATAATGAAATGAAGTACCTTAACACGAGTATAAATGTTTATTTAAGGCGGCCATTTATGAAGAGATATTAAATAGAATGTTTTAGAGCTCTAATACTGATTAGTTGTAGTTCAGAATCTATTATAATCATAGGATGAACACGACAACCAGAAACCAGACCAATAATGTAACACTTGATTGAATTTATGCATGTTATGACTGGATCATATGAATAAATGTTTA
The DNA here is from genome assembly GCA_902141385.1 of Timema californicum. NCBI lineage: Eukaryota > Metazoa > Arthropoda > Insecta > Phasmatodea > Timematidae > Timema > Timema californicum. Next base: position 110,111 of record CABFOW010001832.1, read on the forward strand.
CATTTATTACTATTTCTATTATAAGAGCTGTGCGAAGTTTCAAAACTTAAGACTTGGCTTAGAAACCGAAATTAGGTTCAAATTTGTTTCGAAAAATATTCCTGCTTGGAAGCTTCACCAATAAAAAATATTCACAGCTAAAATACTCAATTACAGTCTTCCTATTTTCTATTATATTTATATTTCATCTTATGTTCATGATTTTTCCCAAGAATCGAAGGTAAATTGGAGACACGGATTCAAGATTAGTATTCATAAAATATTGGATTCGACCCAAGTGTAATTATAATAATATTTAAACGGAATTTTAGAAGTGATATGCTATACATTGTCTTGTTTCATGAACTAACATTACATTTTGTACACAAGAACATACTTACACAATATTTAGGATAGAATCGTTGAGCTTGACGGAATGCAGACAACGTCTCCACTGTGAAACAGCCGAGTGGACATACATTTTGCCGCTCTGCGAGCCTAGCCACATAGTGGCAAGGACACTACTCATCTTTTCCATCTCTTCGTATGCAACATCATTTTCTGAAAACAATGATACATTGTCAAGTTGTTCGTCACATTGAATACACGTATTCTAAACACGTCTGATATTAAGAAATTAGTGATTATTTTGGACTGAAGTTATCCTGAATACCGGCTTGGTCTTACAGCGGTTTCCAAAATTTCTTTTACGGGTCTCTATGTATTGAAAAATAAATATTTATGACCCACCTAAAAAGATTCGGTTAAATCTTATTTTGATTCTGTTTAGCAGTGTATAGAATCAGTATAGCCAATTATTGATATTTATAGGGACGCGGCCATATTATTATTATTATTATTATTAGCACCGCGTCTTACTACCCGTTTGGGTTATACACACTTACGCTAATGTGTAATGGTAGGGTGATTGTGAGATGAAATGGAGGACCTACAGTTTAACGTGAGATCCGAACCACGGTGGAGACCTGGCATTCCCCACATTCACAAGATGTCTTGTCAGAGGTGAAGGAAGGGTTTGGTAATCAGATAAATCTGTGCTGGGACCGGGGATTGAACCCCGGCCGCCAGCATAAAAGTCTGACACCTTACCCCTAGACCGCCAGGTCACCGATGCGGCAATAGATATATATAATATATAATAAACATTTTACTGTGGTAATATTTAGAACTTAATATTGAAAGGAGGTCAGAAGGGCAAGGCCTCAAAGTTCACAATCAAAACACAACAAAACATATAATTATGTAATTTTCGAGAACGTCAGTCCCCTACTTCAGCAGACGAGAGTAACTCACGGACTGGACTATGGTAGTATGGATCATGGTCACTTAAATAATGTTGTCTTTCCAGACTCGTGTCTTTACTCTTATAGGTGGGAGCTTGCTCCCCAATATATGACCAAATACAGGCACCACCCTGGTCTCGACCTTGGATAACCTTCTCTCCTTTCCTTCCAAGCTGGCCAACTCACACCAGTCGGTCTTTTATATATAAATAATATCTATAAGGAAAACCTCTTTTTGCTTTATGAGATAATTATATTATATTTATAAGAAGGTATATGATTTTATTATTATCTAGCACCGCGTCTTACTACCTGTTCGGGTTTTACGCTAATGGATTGGGAATTGGAAAAGGTTGAATTAGAGGAAGCGAACCCGCATTTGCGTGGATGGAGAGTGGGAAACCATTTAGGGAAAAACCGCCCCCAGTTCACCCGACCGAGATTCAAACCTCGATCTCCCCGTCCTCGGCGGTCGAGCTCAACACGACTAGCGCGTTAGCCGACTACGTCACCGAGGCGGGTAAGGTATAGGAGAGGCGGATAGAAACATATAAAAGGAATTAACACAGTATGGCTGTTACAATGAAAAGAAGAACACAGTTCACACTTTACACTTCTGTCACTGGACAAAGAGGTAATAGAATGTAGCACACACAAGAGCACCAACCTTTTGGCACTTGCGACAATCCGTCTTTGACAACCCCGGAGACTTCCTTCACTAGACGGAGCATCGGTGTGGCCTCAGCGGATTCATTTTCAGAGTCTACAAGAAAATATGTAAAGTTGAATTGAAAGACATTTTGTGATTCTTGCATTGAAACAAAAAAAAAAGTTTTAATTCAAGGTCATTAAAGAGAGACTCAACATCTTAAACGTGTTGGTTTTATTGTGTGATTCTACTTCTACACGTGTAAGAGAGCAAAGTAAAAAAATACTTACACAATGGTAATCAAATATGTGGTTAAATATGCACTCTCGTGATAGACGGAATCTTCAGTGACGGGGAGATTGGGGTTTAAATACCGGTCGGGTGAATGAGAGTATTTTTGCTCTCCCACTATCTCTACGCGCATGCGGGTACATTTACTATAACATTCTACCTTCTTCAATCCTATTCCATCATTGTAATTCTAATTAAATATAATCCAAATGGGTACAAAGATATTATGAAAAAATATATATATATTGGAGGATTCCCTTGAAATATGGTCCCTGTGTTTATTTATCATCGCGTCTTACTACCTGTTCGGGTTTAACACATATATGATAATTGCTCCAATGTAGTAGGGATGAGGAAGGAAGGATTTTAAAGATTATATATCCACATATAAGTAGAAGGAGAAAACACCCTCTCAGTAGAATCGTCTGTGATTCGAACCCTGACCTTGCTGTCGTCGGCAGTCTAGTCTAACACATGGTACATGATGTACGACGATCATTGTGATGGTGACAGGACACCAACCTTTACCGACGGGCTCTGGAGCCTCGCTCCCGGTCACACAGCTGACAAACGTGATCTTCCCGATGTCTGGCTGCACGTCTCCGTCCCCTTCTTCGCGGTTCTCTTCATTATCTTTCTCACTCTCGGCATCTTTCAGTGAACCGTGTTCTTGTTCCTCGAGTTCTGTCGCTTCCTTATTGTTGGGTTCATCGAGTCCCAAGTAATCGATTTCTTTTGCCCCTAAAGTGTACATTTATAAGAAGTTTACAACAATAATGTTTAATGCCACTCACTATATTACAATAAATAATACAAATAAATCCTGTGTGAATCTCGTGAATTCAAATCAATTATAAATGTTAATATCCCAAAAGCTTCCTACCAGATTGGAAACTTCAGACATAAACAGCTCCCAGATTCGAATTTTATGTAATTTAATCCTAAATTATAATTTATGGTTTAAATTAGGAGGGATAGCCAGCACACTTACCTAGGTGATACTGGAGTAGAAATTGTTTGGATATAACACTAAAAAACATAAACCCATTTTTAAGGACAAGCTTTCACTGTCACAGACAGCTTCATCAGGTCAGGAGAGTAGACTGATGCTTTTGGTTGACTCAGCTGTGGACAGTCAACCTTACAGTTCAACCAAAAGCATCAGTCTACTCTCCTGACCTGATGAAGCTGTCTGTGACAGTGAAAGCTTGTCCTTGAAAATGTGTTTATGTGTTTTTTAGTGTTATATCTAAACAATTTCTACTCCAGTATCACCTAGGTAAGTGTGCTGGCTATCCCTCCTANTGTCTGTGACAGTGAAAGCTTGTCCTTGAAAATGTGTTTATGTGTTTTTTAGTGTTATATCTAAACAATTTCTACTCCAGTATCGCCAAGGTAAGTGTGCTGGCTATCCCTCCTAATTTAAACCATGATTTAGCCTAGTGCTCTATACCACATAACCTAAATTATAATTTACAAATTAACATTTTGAAGAAGTTAAGCATAAATCCATCATATAACTTGAGCACAGACATTCGCTAACTATTTAAATACAGTTTTAGTGAGCATTTTTAAATTGAACTTGATTCCAAATAATGTGTGTAACTCATTCTAATATTTGATTCGGCAACATTCAACTATAAAATATTATTTTCAAAACATATTTACTATAAATATCCGCATCAGATTCGATCCAAACTATTTAACGTTTCTTTGAGCCAAGAGGCACAATTTATTTCAAATTTTTGTATTAACCAACAACTAGAATACTTTTTAATAATGTGATATATTAATTACTTGTTAACAATGCTGTAAGTTAAAGTATATCTTTAATTTTTATTTTAAAAAAATCCCCTCATAGGCTTAGTCATACAAAGTTATTTTGTAACAAATGAAGTGTGTGTGCACGCATGTGTTTGTGTGTGCACACACTCCCTGAGGAAACTGCGTTGTCATTCTCTCGTTTAGTTGTGACCAATCTCACATAAAATATGCCAAGTCTGGCAACGCTGGTCGGTCGACGTTGCCAGTAGCTCCTTCAGACATAACCGAGAGGGAGGATGTACGACCTGCGGTTCCCCCAGAGGTGATATCCGGTGTAGCCGTACACTAACCAGGAACGCTCGCGATGCACAGGACATGAGAGGTGCACACGTTGAACGAGTCGAGTATGTCCCCGGGAGTGTTGGCGTGGATCACCGACACTTTACTGGAGGAATGTGTGCTCGTACAGATCCACACCAGGGACGATAGATTCTGCTCCAATTCTTCCCCCTCCCGACAGATTTTCTCGCCCTCCTGGACACACCAATGGTGAGAATCAGTCGACGAGTGTGGTATGTGTGACGGTTCAAAACAATATTATATCTATTTCAATGCATTCATGCACAGGTTATCGTTAGAATTAGGAGTGTGGGAAGGTTAGACACTTAGACTTGACTTCAAAACAAGTATTAGCTTCGACAATTATGAAGCTTTGCCAAAAGAAGTGTGCAAAGTAAACATTTCAATTTGAAGTGAAGTCGAAATGAAAAATATGAGAAGCTGAATCATAGTTCAGATATTTAAAAGAAGTTTAATGTTAGATAAAAATATTATATTTTGCGTAACTATGTATTATTATTATTATTATTATTAGCACCGCGTCTTTCTACCCGTTCGGGTTATACCCACTTACACTAATGTGTAATGGTAGGGTGATTGTGAGATGAAATGGAGGACCTACAGTTTAACGTGGAATCCGAACCACGGTGGAGGCCTGGCATTCCCCACATTCACAAGATGTCTTGTCAGAGGTGAAGGAAGGGTTTGGTAATCAGATAAATCTGTGCCGGGACCGAGGATTGAACCCCGGACCCC
>CABFOW010001833.1:0-10861 GCA_902141385.1 Timema californicum
GTCATCTTAAAAATTTTGGCGCCCCTCAAAATTTGCCGCCCTAGGCCCGGGCCTCACGGGCCTAAGCCTAAATCTGCTACTGCTCATTGTTTTGTATTATAAACAACTCAGTGTTGCATATAATAAGCATCTCATTTTTATATTATAAACAACTCATTTTTATATAATAATAATAATAAACAACTCAATTCTATGTATAGTAAACAATATATTGTTTTATATATTATAAACAGTATAAATATCATTCATAAACAAATCATTGAAATATAATGAACAAATGATAAACAACTCACACATAACACACGTAATGACCCATTTTACAGATCACTTGTATTGGACTAATTTGTGTAGCAATTGTATGGATCCACTTTAAATAACACCCGTGTTATAACACAATGCGTAGCAATTGTATTGAGCCACATTAGTACCAATTGTATTATCCACGTTAAATAACACCTGTGTTGAACCATATTATACAGCAAATTTATAGATATTATTTATCAAAATTGACAATTTCAAATAACATGACTTGTCCTATGAATATAGACCTATTAAAACTGTTTTTGTGCCTTTAATATCTGTATAAAAAAATACTTCTCATCTCAATAGTACTGTAGCTCAGACTTTTTTTTTAATCTCCACGTCTTAATACCTATTCAGGCTGAAAGCATATATCATAATAATTACTCTAATGGGGTAGGCCTCAGTTTACCAAACCGGGATTCGAGCCTCGATCTCCCCGTCATCAGCAGACCAGTGTCAAACGAGAATGATGCCAAGCTTACTTTACATTAGATCGGATCGGAACGCATCGGAAACTTTTGACTTATGGAGGCCCGCACACTTGCTCGGGTCGGATCAGAAATGTGAACGTCAGATCGGAAAGGAGGGAATCGGTTTGCCAGGAGGGAATATTTTGATGTATTCCTAAGCTATGCGCATGCGTCCTAGTGACTGAATTATTGCATCATCTATACTCGCTCTAAGTTTAGGCCTACACTTGTTGTTCGTTTCCTGTTCTTGGACTTTTTTTCTCCTTTTTTAAACATGTATTTGGATTAATACATAATCAATTTAGTTTAACAGTACCCTATATTTTATGACATTGCTAACAAATATTAGTATGACTCTGTAAAAAAGGAAAATTCGTGGGAGGAAATTTAAGAAATCTTATGTTGCATATATGTCGTACACTCAAAGTGTTTTTTTTAAACCACTTCTTCCTCCTCTTAATTGACATCGGCAGCAATGCACACAGCCCCCACCATTACCTGCTCTTCACTACTGTTATCAGTAATTATCACCAAATCACTAGAATCGTACCATTTTGGTTGCTGTCTTCCGACTGACGTGAATTAAATTACTAACCAGTGTGACCCGCCTCGGTGGCGTAGTTGGCTAACTAACGCGCGAGTCGTGTTGAGCTCGACCGCCGAGGACGGGGAGATCGAGGTTCGAATCCCGGTCGGGTGAACTGGGGGTGGGTTTTTCCTAAATGGTTTTCCACTCTCCCTCCACGCAAATGCGGGTTCACTTCCTCTAATTCAACCTTCCCAAATCCCAATCCATTAGAGTAATTAGTACTTAAAGCGTATAACCCGAACGGGTAGTAAGACGCGGTGCTAAATATTATTATTATTTAACCAGTGTGCGGACAAAACTCGTTTCCGCTCGTTGAGTTCCGATCTGAGTCGGTGTGTGGCAAGCTTTATAAACCAGTCGGTCACTGAAGCGGGTCAGACTTTAGTTAAATTTGTTTGTAATTTATTTTTACCCTAAAAAGCAAACAAATTTATAATTTTAAAAAAATCAAAATATATTACGTGGTTTATATTATAATCTACGGTAAACTTGATTATTGTTCCCAGATTAATATTATTATTAATATTATTTTAATTAGAAAGTTACCTTTTTATTATTATTATTATTAAGCCAAGCTCAAGTAGCTATATTAGTGACAGAATGTAGAGAGGTTCTATTTTAACCCAATCATTTGGTATTTTGTTTGTATTTCCGTTTGTCCGAATATTTATTTCGTAATAGCTGCCGAATGCGTGGACCAATTTTTAATAAAATTCGGAAGTGACATTCTTAGAACTTAGGCCGAGCGACGTATGTAAATGGTTTTTCAACCGTACTAATAATACGACGACCACTCAGAAGGTTTTTTTTGTTTCGTAGCTAATCTCAAGTGATTTGAATGAAGCAATCGATCGAGTAGCTAGGGTGTATTTTCTTAAATGTTGACATATATTGTGAGACTGACGCTTTAAGCTACGTGAACAACGGATATTCTCAATGAATATAATATTATATTGAATATAGTATTAATTTGTTTTTATCTAACTTTATCACCAAAGAGAAATACCAACTTCAAATACAAGTAGAAATATATATGGGAGATATTTTAGCTTGATATCCAAAGAGGAATCTTACAAATAGAGTAATATAATGTTTACTGTTTATAGAACCATTGATATATTATGTTTATTAGATATCAATAGTTATATCGCTTCCTCCATTCAAAAAATGTGAAGTACATTATATTACTATATTTGTAACATTTCTCTTTGGATATCAAATTAAAATATCTCCCATATTTATTTCTACTTGGATTTGAAGTTGATATTTCTCCTTGGTGATCAAGCTAGATAAAAAAACAAATTAATATTATATTATATTCATAGAGAATATCCGTTGTTCTCGTAGCTTAAAGCGTCAGTCTCACAAAAAAAAAATCCTAATTGTCTACGTGTGTAAAAACTCGTCATTCACCTTTGATCAGTACTTCAACGCAAAGAAACCCAGTTTATAATCGATAAATTACGTCAGAGTCTGTAGACTAGTAATCTTGATGAACCTTCGATCTTTTTTCCCCCCGCAAGCAAGTTAAGTGAACAAAATTTTAGCAACACTTCGCTACGCGCAATCTTATACAATCATTATCAATGTCAACAAAAATTATAATATTATCGTGTACACATGTTTTCAAACCAATAAATTGTTTACTGCTCCAAATATGTCATTTTTAATTACATTTCTGATCTACTGACGTATTTTAAACCTACTTAGTTCTTCTCAATTGCATAAATTGAAAAAGGTTGTCTTATTAATTTGTTTCGTTAGTATACGTTTAACAATAGGTTCATTGATTTTCGAATCGGACTTTGATTCATGGATACAGGGTCCAGACACACCTAAGTGAAATGAGGATTGTTCGTTCACGTTAGAAGTTTAGCATCCTCTCTCCAGACGAATAAAGATAGATTTTATTTTTTTTAATGTACACTTCTCCTTCCATTCTCATAATTTAAAGAGGCACTGTAAGGAACGCGAGCTAAACGCAGTATTTTTGCAGGTTTTAAATAAAAACAAACTTTTTTGTTCAAAAAATCAAATAATTCTTAAGTAGAAATATAAAGTTTAATTTCTTTCACATGGTAATATCAACAGTTGTTGAATATCTGTCAATGGTGTTCTGGAATTTAATGACAATTTTTCTCTTCATTTAAAAAATTATTATCTAATGCTGCTATGCTCATGCCAGATATTCAAAAACTGTTTATATAACCATGTGAATAAAATTAAACTATATGTTTCTATTGAAGAAATATTTTTTTTATTTTGGCCAGAAAATTTTTTGCTAAAAAAAACTGTAATAACACTCACTTTCCCTGCGTCCCCACCTTTAAAATAGCCAGGATTTGAGGGTCAGACTGATAACCATTTTTCATTCAACTCCTTAGTTCGCTCGGCTACGGCTACGAGTAGTAATAAATTTTATTCAATATAGAATATACAGAGTGTCCGATAACTCGTGCAAAACGACACTTTGGGTAATTTATTTGCTGAAGTGTAATCACAAGATGAATGGTGTAGGCATAGCTCTATACCTACAGTTAGGTTTGTGTTATCTTTCTTGATTCCTGATCTGTGGAGGAACGGATTCAATCCTCAGCATGTTGACCTAGGTAGTTTATTTTTTAATTTCTAGCGACTCTTCGGAGAGAGAATATAACTTATTGTGATCGTCAGATAAAATTGTACTCGAGATGTGAAGTTCCCTTGAAGTGTAAGGAAGTGTTGTACAGGGCGTACTTTGTACCCATAGTCACATATGGATCAGAAACATGGACAGTGAATGTAACAGAGATTAGGAAATCAGAGGCCATGGGAATAAAGTTTGTGAGAAGCATGCTAGCTGTCACGACGAGAAACAAGATTAGGAATTAAGTTATCTGGGGAAGAGTATGAGTACGTGGGATAGTAGAAGAATCAAGACTGAGATCACACCGGCGCGTAATGAGAATGGAGGAGAGGATGTCAAAGAAGATAATGGAAATAAATTATGTAGGAAAGAGACCGCTAGGGAGGTCAAGAAAGAGATCGGAGGAGTAGATAATATAAAGTGTGAAAATGAGAGATTAATGGAAGCAATTGAAGAAAGTAGAACGGTGGAAAGATAAAGGAAGATGGAGACATCTAAACTGAACCAGTCATTTTTATTTTTCATTTCCTAGACTATTTATATCTCTATCTAGATATGTAAAGAGAGCTCTAGCTTGTCCATTCCTGTACTTAGTTTTTCTAACAGTTTTCTAATAATGTACGTCAGTTGTCTTGTATCTCTATTCGTCATAGTTCTTTGAATTAAACTATAGAGCAGCATTTGGTAGGTTGGACAATCCCTGCTGTTTGGATGTTTACACTTCTCCTTCCCCCGATTGGAGCATGGAATACACGTTTTAATTTATTTGTTCCTTGCACTCTCTCAGTTCAGGTTCTTCCTTACCGCAGTTACGCCAAATAGACTCCTTCTTTGGACAGTATTTGCTAATGTGGCCAAGATCTCTGCCCTTGTTGTATCTAGTCATAACAATTTGGTCCTTGACGGGCACGCTACTGATCTTTATGTAGACCCCACTACCAACTGGAAGATATTGAACTCTTGGAGAGACCTCTACTCCACCCCATGATTGACCATCCTGAGGTCTCTGTGTCCCTTCCTGAACCTGGAATCTCTGTTTGAATTCTTCCTTCTCAATCTTGCCTTTTAAATTTTGTTCAAAAATTATTTCCTCCAGAACTTAATGGATTATATCTACAGGCACGTCAAAGACGGTCACCAGAGGCCTTAATTTTTTCGGTTTCTTGCATCTAAGGTCATCCAGCTTGTGCACACTGTGCGTGAACTTTTGCACCTTTCCAGTAGGTTTAATCGATATATTTGATTCATGTCCTTCATAAGCTTGGTAATAATACGTTTCGTACCATTATCAGCGTTGTAGGAGGCGAATACAGGGTCAACCCTCCTCCCCTACTCAAGCTCAATCCTCTGCAGCAGAGCCATCTTAACCCTCGACGTAATGCCGGTTGCGGACGTCTCCGCAAACGTATTCCTTATAGTCATCTGCGCTGATGTTGCCATCATCTTCTTCACCTTATCGATCTTGTTCCTAAGCCTGATGTTTACTTCAGTTCCTAGTTTACCCTAAGAGTTGGCCTTCTCCATGGCGAAAGACCTCAGTAGACTTGACATCTTGTTGAACTTATCCTTCGTTATATTTATTCCTATACTGTATAGATCTTGCACGTTATCTACGACTTCGTAGTATGCTTCCTGAACCCAACCACAGGCTGGAAACAGTTTATGATGGTGATATTGATGAATGTAGACGTGTCATGATCCCCTGAACATGAAAAAGTGATGTGGTTTTTTTTTCGCTACGTCTTCAGTCTGTCTGTTACTGGGCCTAGAGCCGAAACTATTTTACCGATCAGCATAAAAGTTAGTATTTATGGTTTTAATAATATTTCCCAGAGTTAATTTTTAAATTGGCTATCTAACTTTAAAATCAAGTGTAGTTTAATTAAGGAATAAGAGATTTCAAAAAATCGATTTTCTCATAATCGGATTGAACGATTTTGCTTAAAACTTGTACCTAGGCTTCGTCAAATGTATTAAAACAGAATTCCCCATCTAATTTTCTGATGAAAATGTAACCTTGTTACAACACGTAAAGAAGAGGATGGTTTGGCTTCCCGCTTCTGCCTCAGTTGACTCGTCACGACAAGGCTCCACGCCACAACAACATCGCGGCACGACTCATTTCAGACTGACCTGAGGGATCATAGTTCGCTGCTCACCTCTGATTGTGCCTAGCCCAAGAAAATAATAAACAATCGATATGCGCAGGTTGGGTGCGCACCGACAGCTGTGATTGGAAGATAACGGAACTATTGTTCGGCGCGCGTTTGAATTATGCCTAGACTATGTGAGCATGTTCCATAACAGTGCTAGCCCCCTTACCCATCTACCCATCCGTGCTTCCCGCGCATTGAGAACACATGACCCCAAGCGTGTGAATATAATGGCAGAACTCTTTAGTGCCAGAACACATTGCACTACTATCGTTAGGTGAGGATAGATAGATATAGCTTTGTTTATTTCTAAATTATTTTGTCTATTACTGTGATAAATTGAGAGTCGCCGATGGCGACTAGCTAATATTATTATGATATTACCATAGTCTAGGGTTTACTATCGCAATCTTTCATTATTATTGTTATCCATACAAGATTTTTGCGAAGGTCAATTTAACTGTAATTGTTTAAATTGTTTGTTTGGCCATTTATGAACTCGGGGAGGCATCCCGCATTTTTTTTTATTATTACTCTTCGGCCATTGTGTATGGATACAGCCCCTAACGCTGGGCATGCCTTACCCTCTCATAGAGAATTTTTGTCGTTTTGTTGAATAAAAATAAAATTATCTTGTAACCAACCTGTCTGTTATTTATGGGTATAATAATACATAAAAAGGGGGGTTTCAAAAATTACTTTGAGGGTACATTAAATAAACGAAAATTTCCACGTTTTGTTGGCAAATACTATTTTTAGATAGAGCTTTGGTAAATTTGCTTTACACCCATTACAGTTTCCAACCCGAGGCCTGGGTAAGTTTTTTTATCCAAGCATATATTTTCCACTACTGGCTTGGTAGGCCTGTCGTAGCTTCATGCGCCTTATTATTTATCTTAAGACCAGTACTGTCATAACATCCAGTCCCCAGCCATTAATCCATTATTGTGAAAGGGTAAACACACATTTCATCAAATATAAATATTTCAGCCATGCCGGGAATCGAATCCGGGACCCTTAACTCAGTAGGCAGACACGCTACGGACTGAGATAAAGTGTCGAGCTACTTTGGAAAATTGAGAGTTAAAATGTACAGAACAGATATGTTTCTGTAACAGTGTGTATTATCTCATATGTGCGATTTGCCAATGACGGGGTTCAAACCCCGGCACTGGCAATCCAATCTGATGTGTGACGCGTTATCCCTTTTGACCACCGGTGCGAGATATACGTGGCTAAAAGAACATGTATATACCCCTTAAAAACGTGTTGTTGGTTTTTTTAGTCTGATTCAATGTTGCTTGTGGGTTGCATCATGAATGTTTATCTTTAGTCAGCATGTGATGGGGTGAGTGGTGGCATTGTGTCAATGTTACTGCGACCCTTGGTAGCTGACCCCGAGACGCGAAATGCGTTAGTCGGTTTCTTATCAACTGATCTCTGAACAAGAGAGAGGGAGTAAATGGCGGGGAAATACTTTGTTTTCCAAACGGAGGAGTGGGTACCTTCATAAGTGATAAGTTTTGGAAAAGTCGAGTCAGTGGGTAAAGAGGTTTTGGCACTTGAGACGGCGTAAATTGTGAATAAAGAGACGCTGTAAGGTGAAGAAAAAAAAGGTAAGTCCTAATAACCAGCTCTATTACACTTTTGGGGGTTGGGGTAAACATTATTACCCAATTTAATCACACTAAAACGAGTTTTAAAAATAATAAGTGGGTATGAAGGGAGAGACGTCAAACTTGTATGGTCTGGTTAGACGTGGACGGGATTCGAATCCCGGCCGGGTTTACTGAGGGTAGTTTTCCCTAAAGTTTTTCACTCTCCCTTCACGCACATGCGGGTACACTTACACTAAAATCAACCTTCCTTATCCCTAACACATTAGTGTTATGTGCATAGGCGTGCAACCCGAACGGGTAGTAAGACACGGTTACAAAAAATATATTTTTTTAGCTGTCTAATAAAGTCTCTTCCTCTGAAAATTGGACTTGTCAGTAAAAGCCACCTCGCCCGTTTCAGGGCTGTGAAGTCACCCCACCATGACGATCAGCAAGAACGACGAATCTCCTAGAGAGGCGGTGGTGGCCACTCAGGAGACGCGCCTATCCGTGGATTTTCAGGACAAACCTCTGGCGTACGGCGCGGTCGACCCGGAGGACCTGACTCTCAACCCTCGAGGTTGGAAGTCCCTCAGCCTAGCCGAGCTGCAGCCTTACCTCCAGGACCCGTACTGGGTTCGAGTCCGGATGGTCGCCGCTGTCCTGTTCTGGCTGACGCAGGTAGTCCTGCTGACCGCCGCTTTGGGGCTGGCAGTGGAGGCGGCGTCCGGTGGCCAGGGGTCAGCGTTCTGGCGGCGTGACGTGCTGGTCGCTAAGCTGACCTCTCAAGTTGGAGGGGAAACAGGTAATGTTGGGGCATTTACCTATTTATTGTGTTTTTGTTACTAGACTGTGAACAGTAGACTTCGCATTTTCTTAAGAATTATGTCATGTTCTTAACATTACTACTATATTTAAGATTTCTCATTAGATTTAAAGCTAAAATATCTCCAATAATTTAATAATAGTTTAAATATATACTATAATTTCTCATTGGATTGAAAGTTTAAATATCTCCTATAATTTCTCTTTGGATTTAAAGTTAAAATATCTCCTATAGATTTGATTTGGATTTAAAGTTGAAATATCTCCTATAATTTCTCTTTGCATTTAAAGTTAAGATATCTCCTATAAATTTGCTTTGGATTTAAAGTTGTAATATCTCCTATAATTTATCCTTGGGTGTAAAATTAAAATATTTCCTATAAATTCTCTTTGGATTTAAAGTTGAAATATCTCTTATAATTTCCTTTTGGATTTCTACCAGGATTTTAAGTTATTATTTTTCCTTGGTGTTTACGTTAAAAAGAAAACAGATCGATACTCTTTTCAATAGTACTTTATATCCCTAACCGATGTTCACACATTTTAAGAAGTCGATCTCAAATTATGTCAAAATTTAAAATAATAAGCACTAGGGTCTTGATAGATTGCTTAGAATTTTAAATTGGATGGGATGGGCTATTAAAAGAAAATCCTTTTGAGTGGCCACCATTTTGAAACAAATAATCAGATTAAAAAACTATGTGCATACATTGTTCGGCCTAGGTTCAAAGAATGTCCCTGTCAAATTTTGTTTGATTTGGTCCACTCATTTGACATTATGGCAGAACAAAATCTGAATAGAGACAGACAAAATGTCAAATGGTCAGGTTAAAATAGAACCTCGCTATGTTCAGTCAATCATTATTTCATGTGTACTATCCATCTAGGCTATTCACATATTTAAACTAAAGGGGTAGGGATGAGCTAGGTAAAATTTAGACGTGTACCCGTATTTGAGTGGAGGGAGAGTGGACAATCATTTAGGAAAAAACACTCTCATTACACCCATCCCGAATTCACACCTGATCTCCTAGTATATTTTAACACAAGATTGACGCCTTAGACCATGTGGTCACAGAAGTAGGGCATAAGAAAAATTGACGCCTTAGATCATGTGGTCACAGAAGTAGGGCATAAGAAAAATTAAGATGAAGTCAATTTTGTAAATTTTTCCGCCTTATCAGTGAGATCATTAACAAGATAATGAAACTATAAAATGCATTTTGTTTATTCATGATAATACATTTTGAAGTGCATTCTATATTTGTCTAATTTGTTTGCTAGACCCCCATGATAGTTTATCATGTAGGTCAGAGTTCAATAAAATTTAACAAGAAACTGCCCAACTTCCCATTGCTTATTAAAGTGATAATTGATGCAAGCTGTTATGTTAGCTGAGTTAGTATTTATTGTTATTAGGGCAACAGAATGTCAATAGGAAGCTATACAAACTTTACTATTTTGGGATATACTTTTTTTATAATAATAATTTATATTATTACTATGCATTCAATTTTGGAGAAAAGTTCAAAACAAGACCAACAATACATTAATTTACCTCTTAATTTTTTATTTCTTAGCACCGTGTCCTACTAACTGCTCGGGCTATACGCAGGGCCACCCCAAGGGGGTAAAGAGGCGGGCGACTACCGAGGTGCCATGCCACCAATGTCATAAAAAAACTACAAATAATAATCTTTTTAAAAAATTCATACATTGCTCAGATGTATTTGATATTGTGGTAATTTTCTTTTCCGTTTATCGCGACTTATGTCCCTGTTAGAACCAGTGGGCTAGAACATAAGAAATGCATCCATCTTGTAATGAGTTCCTTTCAAGTTGTTAGGACGTTAAATAGGAGGGGGCACTTAAATCAAAGTTCGTCCGGGCTCAAAATTATGCTCAAGGTGGCCTTGGTTATATGCTTATGAACTAATTACGCTAATGTGCTAGAGCTAGGAAAGGTTGAATTTAGAATAAGTGTGTCCAAATTTGCATGAGAAGAGAGTAGAAATTAATAAATAAAACCCTCCCTTAGTACTGGGTACCCACCAAGGCATATGCTCAATAAAATAAAGTCTTTTATAGCTTGAATCTCATTCAGGTCTTCATGGTTTGGTTTTTCCATAAATGGT
Source organism: Timema californicum (assembly GCA_902141385.1). Taxonomy (NCBI): domain Eukaryota; kingdom Metazoa; phylum Arthropoda; class Insecta; order Phasmatodea; family Timematidae; genus Timema; species Timema californicum. The sequence continues at coordinate 10,700 of CABFOW010001833.1, forward strand.
TTCCCACTCTCCTTCCGCGCTAACGTGGGTAGATTACATCTAAAATGCTTCCTTCCTCATTCATATCCTATTTGATTTGTAATTATAATGTGTATAGCCTGATCAGGAAGTAGGCCATGGTAATTATATTTATATGATCAATGTATATATATATATATATAT